>CP139509.1:172408313-172649862 GCA_021014915.2 Artemisia tridentata subsp. tridentata
TTAGATTTGTAACCTCACATCTATAACATCACTAAATCAAGATATTAAAGGAGTACGTGGCACAATTTTAACATAGCTACGTCATATTTTTACACGTGTCAACTTCTTGTGAGTTTTTTTCCCGCTGATTTTTTAGAAGACATTTACAAAGGAAGGATAACCCACCACGTTTGTAACTGCTTCTCATGAACTGCTAACTGAATCCGAATACCAAGAAAGAAATAAACAAAGAAAGCTATGAAGTTTATGTTCCAATCACTGTCGTGTCTTTGATTATAAAATTGAAGATTAGTATATGTCTCATCGTGCCACATAATCGCTCCAAAAATGTGCATTCAGAGTAAAGAGTTACGATCATCTTGAGTTGCGGTTCAATCGTTTGACGGTATGGATTTTGTTTGTATGATTCATTATATATTTGAGTCATTGTGTTGCTACGTATAATTGGTTCAGTTTATATGTACACAAATGCATAAACGAATGGAATTCATAAAAGTTCTGCGAATAATGTGTCCATACGATAGATCCTTGCTCCATGATTTTAATTTTATAATATGATTTTATCGATGCAAAATCCATGGTCTATCTGGTTGTTTTTTCAACTGTTAAGTTCACCCATATATTTAATAAAGCAGTATGAATTGATCAAACAAGCGGTCTGCGGGTGACACAAGGTTGAACATGGGCTGTGTTTCGATTAATCACAATGACAAATACAGGAATGCCAATTAACCGGCAGTTCTCTATATCACAACCACTCCCATAAACTGTTAAGTGGGTAGCCGAAAATTGATCACTGATGCAATTCCCTTTATCCCAATACCTAATACTGTCCAAAGCTGACTTCTATTTTTATTACTCCATTTTTTTCAATTTGATGCAATTTATATGTACATCCTATTTGAAATTCATATTGTTTGATTTTTCCATATGTTTTATAGGATGAATGTTAAAACGACTCAATCAATTTGTTAAAACTATTGAGTGAGGTAATATGGGAACATTTATCAGTTGTGTTAGCATATCTATGATGTTAGTACTGATATGAGAACCACACTAGCTTAAAACAAGATTAAACTAGAGTACATCCACGCAGCTCCTATAACATGGAATTAAAAAGTAATAGGGGGCATCATAATAAATAGGTTATTACTTTTGAATATCATGTTTGAATCCTAAAATGGAAAATGTCACCAGTGTTGATCATTTGAACTTGATGAGATGCGGAAAGTACTTGCATGAATTTGAAGAAAAAAAAATGCAAGCAAACAGTGGGTTCTATGCTTGATTGCTAGGTCAAGTTTGAGACACTTTCTTCAACTATTTACTGTAACTGCAGATGAAACAATAAACTGAGCAGATACAAAGTTGGGGAGGACACATAAATTTTTTGCATGGTTAGCGAGTTAACTCACGATTTGTGTATGATAACTGGTTAAGCAATTACACATCCTTTGAATTCTAGGCAAATCATCAAGATTTGTTGATAACTTAGATCTCAAACATTAAATTTGGCATGATTTTGAGCTATAGTTAGTATTGTATCAATAATGTATTACTTGCTGCTTATATCTTAACACCCAAACTCACTCTGAGATATGTGGGCTTAGTAATTCTTCTAAAGTGTGTGTTTATGTCTTCTTTTTTTAAATTTATTGGTAATATATGACTAGCTGAGATCGAGAAAGAACTTACACATGTAATTTAGTTAGTGATATGTATATACTTACGCTCAAGTTTTGTTTCAAAAGTGCAGTAAGGGTTCTTAGCTAAGTCAAATTTGCTACTTTTGTCATTTGCGGAAGTGTAAAAACAAACTCCCATGGCTAAGCTCTAGATGATAGTAAATGAGACGATAGTATTTGGTTGTGCTTTATGTAATTTATGTCGTTTTTAGCCAATAAAGATGTATTGTGAAATATATGATTTGGAGGATCTAAAAAATGTTAATTCATCCATCGACATGACGACATGGAACCACCCATTGAATGTGACTATTAGTTATTTTTTGAGTAGTTTAGTACGTGTATTTCAGTGAGTTGGATAACCCCTTTATAAATAACTGTTATTTTATATATTGTTGTTGTTTGCTGAATTTAGAATTGTATCAGGCAAAGTGCTCAAAATAGAACTCGGCATGCGTTTTAAGAAACCAAGTGAAGCTGTTAAGCTTTTTCTTTGATCTTCAGGATACATACAAGAGTCTGGTGATGATCTTCAGGAGTCAGGTCACGGTTATTTGAGCATGAATGTTATAGAAATGTTCTTCTTTGAATTATTGTTGGAGTAAGGTAAACAAATTGCATCAGACTAGAGGGTGCCGTAACAAAAGGGTGAAAACGACAAAAATTTTAGTCACAATTTTGGTGCAAAACTACATATATTATTATAAACAGTCAGTGTCAAATACGATTACAAAATTTATTGTTTTTATACTAAATTCATTTTTTCAACAAAATGACTAAGAATTTCCCTCATTGAGAATAAATTTTGCACGACTTTTAACATGTTTGACTAATTTAGCTCATGTGACACATTTGGTTTTTAGCTAATCTCGATTGATAGCCTATATCCCTGTTTATTAAAATTTTAAACTCATCTTTTAGAATTCTGATCTTGAGAGAGTTTGGCATGGGTCAACAAGAGCAACCTAACAGGCTAACACTTATGTAACAGTATTCGAGTCTTTTGCAACTGGGTGCGTGTGTATGGTTGTTGTGATCATGACACGGACAACTGCGGCATTTTTTTCACAAACTGCACAGCTGCAACAAGCGGTTTGAATGCTTGATCTTCTTGGTGTGACATCCTTCTTAACATTCAACAGTTATATGAGGTCTCTTATTAATTTAGTCAATCCTATTGGACAGAAGAAAATGTCAACCAATTCGAGAAAAGTTATTTGTGAAATAGGAGTGGGAAAATTTGGTTGCTAAGATAAAATTGGTGTGTTCTTTTATATAGTTTAGAATTCGGTTGGGCAATTTTTGCGTTTATATACTGAAATAAGGCTAGCAGAAAGTACTAACTGATGGTATAAATTCTGATAGAATATGTTAATTGGGTAAACCATTATTACAGGGACTATAGGAAGTATAAAATGTCATATGTAGGAGTACTGCTCTCCAAAGATTGCTCTAACGTTCATGCTATACTGCACTAACTTGGCCAAAGAGGGTTAGTAAATACTCATTTTCTATGATTGTGTATCAGATCTCAAGTCTGCATTAACGCAGTGTTCTTGAGTTTGTTTTTGGGGAGAAAGGAAATCAAAAGGGAAGAACATAGTCAAAGCTGTGTTCTTGAGTTTTTTTGGGGAGGAAAGTGGAGAGAAAGGAAATGATTGAGGAAGGAAGATGGTAGTGTTTTTGTTGCATCAAAGTTTCTTTCCGGTTTTGGGAAGAAGAGGGATCTCTTCTCTTCTCTTCTCTCTTTTATCTTCTCTTCTTTTCTTTTAATGAGGGAACTTGAGAACACACCGTAAATCAGTAAAGAAGTCACAAGCAAACTATAATTGACTAGGTTCTATGTTAGATTTCTAGGCGAAATTCTGGATACATTCTTCAGCTATTGAATGTTCTGTAACTTCACAAAAAATAAATCAACCGGGGAAATGAAAAAAGTCAGGGAGGATGTAAGTTAAGAAAGATGTTGTGGTTGATCACCAGTAATCATGTAAATAGATGTTAAATGCAACTAATTTGATCAGTTAATGCACTTGGTATCAAGAACGATGATTAGTATCATACATACTTTCTTATAACTTCGATCATTCACTAATCTTCTTAGATCATACACTCTCATTGGGTTATGTTATTGGGTCTATTGAGAATGGTTTGTGTGTTCATATTTGTCTAGCATTTCGTATACTTTGTCGAGGAAGTTTTATTCCTAAGTAAAAGAACCGACATATTAAATATTTAGGAGTACAATTTCTATGATGGTCGATAAACAAGAACTCATCTTTGACCTATTCTTAGTGCAATATTTGTTTCTTTAGGTCATTTCCTTTTCTGTATAATATATTCCGAATTCCTTAAGTAGAGTGGACATATTTTGCCCATTAATGTAAAACTGGGTCAACTTGTAAAGTTGAAATGTTTGTTTAATAGAGAATAGTTACTATATGATATCCTCGAATAACCACTTTTGATGCAACCCCTCTGAAAATTATTACATCCAAATCACTATAAACATTGCATGTAGGCAGTCGTTATTGACATAATTTTTTGCACTTATTTTGTAGCTAATTCTGATGGTTCATGTATGGATACTAATAGTGCAAGATAATCTGACAAAATATTGGGTGAAGTATGCAGAAGTAAATCAAGGTGAGATTTTCTTATAAAACCATTCAATTATAATAAATACTAATCATTTTAAATTCTTTATGTTAATACTTTTATTCCATTACTCAAGGTATATGGCCCATTCATAAATAAGCAACAAACCTGTTCAGGGTTCTATGACCATGGAAACGGTTTTTATCATCAAAGATGTATAAACAATAAGCTAGGTTCCTTCATAACAGATTCATTCGTTAAGGTTAATTAGATAAGTTCTTCCATGTTGAATTGTATAATGGTAAGGGACAACTTAAGGCTGTAGTGGTAAAGGGTCAATAATCTTTAGGCCAAACGTCAATAATCGTTAGGTCGAGCCGGACACAATGGTGTTACCAACCTGATTTTTTTCTTTACTTCTAATGTAGTTTTTTAAATTTGTTTTTCAGGTTGCGAGATTGTGGATCATTGAAGTTAGTTTATGATACAGTTTTGCAACTCTTAGTCCAAGAGTTTAGAAGCTGGAAACTACAAAGGCGAATAAAAATTTATCATGACGTTTTTCCTCAAGCTATAAGACAACCTCTTAACTGATTTGTATTGTACTATAAAGCTTGGCTCCATGACTTCTGAGGTAGTGTATTTTATGTATAAACTTTCATCTTCTATAATCTTTGTAGTGTATTTTATGTTGATCATTTGAACTTGATGAGATGCGGAAAGTACTTGCATGAATTTGAAGAAAAAAAAAATGCAAGCAAACAGTGGGTTCTATGCTTGATTGCTAGGTCAAGTTTGAGACACTTTCTTCAACTATTTACTGTAACTGCAGATGAAACAATAAACTGAGCAGATACAAAGTTGGGGAGGACACATAAATTTTTTGCATGGTTAGCGATTTAACTCACGATTTGTGTATGATAACTGGTTAAGCAATTACACATCCTTTGAATTCTAGGCAAATCATCAAGATTTGTTGATAACTTAGATCTCAAACATTAAATTTGGCATGATTTTGAGCTATAGTTAGTATTGTATCAATAATGTATTACTTGCTGCTTATATCTTAACACCCAAACTCACTCTGAGATATGTGGGCTTAGTAATTCTTCTAAAGTGTGTGTTTATGTCTTCTTTTTTTAAATTTATTGGTAATATATGACTAGCTGAGATCGAGAAAGAACTCACACATGTAATTTAGTTAGTGATATGTATATACTTACGCTCAAGTTTTGTTTCAAAAGTGCAGTAAGGGTTCTTAGCTAAGTAAAATTTGCTACTTTTGTCATTTGCGGAAGTGTAAAAACAAACTCCCATGGCTAAGCTCTAGATGATAGTAAATGAGACGATAGTATTTGGTTGTGCTTTATGTAATTTATGTCGTTTTTAGCCAATAAAGATGTATTGTGAAATATATGATTTGGAGGATCTAAAAAATGTTAATTCATCCATCGACATGACGACATGGAACCACCCATTGAATGTGACTATTAGTTATTTTTTGAGTAGTTTAGTACGTGTATTTCAGTGAGTTGGATAACCCCTTTATAAATAACTGTTATTTTATATATTGTTGTTGTTTGCTGAATTTAGAATTGTATCAGGCAAAGTGCTCAAAATAGAACTCGGCATGCGTTTTAAGAAACCAAGTGAAGCTGTTAAGCTTTTTCTTTGATCTTCAGGATACATACAAGAGTCTGGTGATGATCTTCAGGAGTCAGGTCACGGTTATTTGAGCATGAATGTTATAGAAATGTTCTTCTTTGAATTATTGTTGGAGTAAGGTAAACAAATTGCATCAGACTAGAGGGTGCCGTAACAAAAGGGTGAAAACGACAAAAATTTTAGTCACAATTTTGGTGCAAAACTACATATATTATTATAAACAGTCAGTGTCAAATACGATTACAAAATTTATTGTTTTTATACTAAATTCATTTTTTCAACAAAATGACTAAGAATTTCCCTCATTGAGAATAAATTTTGCACGACTTTTAACATGTTTGACTAATTTAGCTCATGTGACACATTTGGTTTTTAGCTAATCTCGATTGATAGCCTATATCCCTGTTTATTAAAATTTTAAACTCATCTTTTAGAATTCTGATCTTGAGAGAGTTTGGCATGGGTCAACAAGAGCAACCTAACAGGCTAACACTTATGTAACAGTATTCGAGTCTTTTGCAACTGGGTGCGTGTGTATGGTTGTTGTGATCATGACACGGACAACTGCGGCATTTTTTTCACAAACTGCACAGCTGCAACAAGCGGTTTGAATGCTTGATCTTCTTGGTGTGACATCCTTCTTAACATTCAACAGTTATATGAGGTCTCTTATTAATTTAGTCAATCCTATTGGACAGAAGAAAATGTCAACCAATTCGAAAAAAGTTATTTGTGAAATAGGAGTGGGAAAATTTGGTTGCTAAGATAAAATTGGTGTGTTCTTTTATATAGTTTAGAATTCGGTTGGGCAATTTTTGCGTTTATATACTGAAATAAGGCTAGCAGAAAGTACTAACTGATGGTATAAATTCTGATAGAATATGTTAATTGGGTAAACCATTATTACAGGGACTATAGGAAGTATAAAATGTCATATGTAGGAGTACTGCTCTCCAAAGATTGCTCTAACGTTCATGCTATACTGCACTAACTTGGCCAAAGAGGGTTAGTAAATACTCATTTTCTATGATTGTGTATCAGATCTCAAGTCTGCATTAACGCAGTGTTCTTGAGTTTGTTTTTGGGGAGAAAGGAAATCAAAAGGGAAGAACATAGTCAAAGCTGTGTTCTTGAGTTTTTTTGGGGAGGAAAGTGGAGAGAAAGGAAATGATTGAGGAAGGAAGATGGTAGTGTTTCTGTTGCATCAAAGTTTCTTTCCGGTTTTGGGAAGAAGAGGGATCTCTTCTCTTCTCTTCTCTCTTTTATCTTCTCTTCTTTTCTTTTAATGAGGGAACTTGAGAACACACCGTAAATCAGTAAAGAAGTCACAAGCAAACTATAATTGACTAGGTTCTATGTTAGATTTCTAGGCGAAATTCTGGATACATTCTTCAGCTATTGAATGTTCTGTAACTTCACAAAAAATAAATCAACCGGGGAAATGAAAAAAGTCAGGGAGGATGTAAGTTAAGAAAGATGTTGTGGTTGATCACCAGTAATCATGTAAATAGATGTTAAATGCAACTAATTTGATCAGTTAATGCACTTGGTATCAAGAACGATGATTAGTATCATACATACTTTCTTATAACTTCGATCATTCACTAATCTTCTTAGATCATACACTCTCATTGGGTTATGTTATTGGGTCTATTGAGAATGGTTTGTGTGTTCATATTTGTCTAGCATTTCGTATACTTTGTCGAGGAAGTTTTATTCCTAAGTAAAAGAACCGACATATTAAATATTTAGGAGTACAATTTCTATGATGGTCGATAAACAAGAACTCATCTTTGACCTATTCTTAGTGCAATATTTGTTTCTTTAGGTCATTTCCTTTTCTGTATAATATATTCCGAATTCCTTAAGTAGAGTGGACATATTTTGCCCATTAATGTAAAACTGGGTCAACTTGTAAAGTTGAAATGTTTGTTTAATAGAGAATAGTTACTATATGATATCCTCGAATAACCACTTTTGATGCAACCCCTCTGAAAATTATTACATCCAAATCACTATAAACATTGCATGTAGGCAGTCGTTATTGACATAATTTTTTGCACTTATTTTGTAGCTAATTCTGATGGTTCATGTATGGATACTAATAGTGCAAGATAATCTGACAAAATATTGGGTGAAGTATGCAGAAGTAAATCAAGGTGAGATTTTCTTATAAAACCATTCAATTATAATAAATACTAATCATTTTAAATTCTTTATGTTAATACTTTTATTCCATTACTCAAGGTATATGGCCCATTCATAAATAAGCAACAAACCTGTTCAGGGTTCTATGACCATGGAAACGGTTTTTATCATCAAAGATGTATAAACAATAAGCTAGGTTCCTTCATAACAGATTCATTCGTTAAGGTTAATTAGATAAGTTCTTCCATGTTGAATTATATAATGGTAAGGGACAACTTAAGGCTGTAGTGGTAAAGGGTCAATAATCTTTAGGCCAAACGTCAATAATCGTTAGGTCGAGCCGGACACAATGGTGTTACCAACCTGATTTTTTTCTTTACTTCTAATGTAGTTTTTTAAATTTGTTTTTCAGGTTGCGAGATTGTGGATCATTGAAGTTAGTTTATGATACAGTTTTGCAACTCTTAGTCCAAGAGTTTAGAAGCTGGAAACTACAAAGGCGAATAAAAATTTATCGTGACGTTTTTCCTCAAGCTATAAGACAACCTCTTAACTGATTTGTATTGTACTATAAAGCTTGGCTCCATGACTTCTGAGGTAGTGTATTTTATGTATAAACTTTCATCTTCTATAATCTTTAGTATGTTAGCACAAGGTGCCATGGATTTTCTTTAGTGTAACTATATATGGAAATTCTGATCGTTTTGGACTTTTGGTAAGATATGTGGAATTTTCGGCTTGCAATTGCAGGAGGTTATTCCATTGCATCAAGTGTTGTGATCTTAAGAGCTATGCACTAGCAAACAACCTTTTGAGCTTCCATCAATTCTTAAAATTTACTTGTGTCCTGATTTGTAATCAAGAATAGTTTTTTTTGTTTTTTTTTTTTTTTTTTTTTTTTTTTTTTTTTCCCCTTAAGGAGAATAAGCTGAAATCGACAACTTTGGGCATGTGGTGCGATGGTGAGGTAATGTCATTTGGATCAAATGCTAGAGTTAGATTAAGGTCCCAGGGTATGGTTACATACTTAAATTGGGCGAATCTGGAAGGAAGCATATTAGATACAAACATTGGGTTAACAAAATTGAAGTTGTTTAGTCTACTTGCAAAACAAGTTGTTTAGTTATCTCCCGAGAGATTCCTCGCTAACTCAGCATGCACATATCAGCTCAACCAAATCACAAATATTTGTCAGGCGATATATATATTTAAAGTTGAATAAATATAAGTTTTATGCATATACAATCTTTGATGTTTAATTGTTTGTTGTAAAGTATAATTCAATATTTCATTTTCATTGCAAATAAATCATGCATACTTTTAGCTAATGTAACTCAGATAATAGGTTATAGTAAACATTTTATTTATTAACTATGTCTCATATGTGAAACAGTTATAAGGTGGAAGCTATTGTTGTTGATGAGTAAACTAAGAATTTTACTTCTTTGATACTATTTGATTTTGAAGTTACCAAATGAATGGTTTTATTGGTTCAATGAATGGTTTTCGCTTCGTACACTTTGACGATATTTTGGACAAAAATATCACTGATAACCAATGTGTAGGTATGTATTACTTTCATGTTTCAAATATTAGTTGTTTGCTTTTTATTCAAACTTTGCCTCCCATTGATGTAAATGAAAACATCATGTTATATGGTCTGATAGGCTATAACCACTTAAAATAAACATGACAAATAATTAAACAACCCATGCATTGTTAAACTCTTGTCATGTAAAATCCAATGAAATTCGTCCTTTTATTAGCAAATTGAATTAAAAATATTTGATACCAACTTGACAAACAATGATTCAACTTGTCGAATTTAATAGTCTTGTGTTTTTATCGAGTGATTTGAGGTTAATCCAGACAAGTGTGAATTGAGTTTTTATCAGATTTGATCACTAAAATTACCCCTGAATATGTACATTCTGAGTTTCAGTGCATACGTACTCAAATCACTTTCTACTGATCTTCTTATAAGCAAGTATATTAGCATTTGGTATGACGCCCGACCTATTTATTTTGGAGGTCTTGTGAAGGCTTCCTACACTAGGTGGTTTTGATGTGACCCAAGACCAGTGAACCAACTGAGGCATTCTTTAAATAATCATTGCTGAACCCGCTAATTATAGTAGTGATAATCATTGGTTATCACCATTTTATTTGTGGGTGTCATGTAATGGCCTTAGAAGTAACTGCAACATAGCATATTAGGATTATATTATGTTATGAGGAGTGTTTGGCACCACATTTAGAGCATTCATAAGTAGCATCACTCAGTTCACTTACATGTCTGGCTTATAACATTGCTTAACTGGTATGTTATATAAAGAAATCTGTTTTATAGATAAACCTTATGAAATTCAAGAAAAGATTTACTCACCAAAATTAACTTTATAAACATCTCTGAGTACTTAGATATACAACAAATTTGACAAAGATTTACTCAACAAAATTAACTTTATAAAGCACATGACATATGATCCTTATCTAATGCTTATTATGTTACTTTAATTTTCCTTATATACAAAGTTTTTGCGGGTACTATAAGTTGTTCGTAACATATATTATTCTTTCAATAAAGACATGCTAACTTTCTTTCTACTTTTATAGATGTAATTGGGGAAGTAGTTGGTATCTTAAAACCAAAATATCCAGAAGCAAACATCATACAACATGAATCGGTGACTATATTACTAAAGGATCTAGAGTGAGTTATTCAAACCATCAATTTATGTATCATATAGATTCATGATATTTGCGAAATTTATTACTAAATATTGAATTGGTATATGCAGAGGTTCTCGGATTCAATGTACATTATCCAATGACTATATGCAATGGTTAATGACTTTGATTGGAAATGATACGCATTGTCACAAAATATTGATTATTCAGTTTGGAATCATTTGCACATTTGATGGTAATTAATTATTTATCTCATAACGTAATTGTTTTAATCATTGTTTAAACTTATACAGCTCTAATACGTCTTTACTTTTTAGGTATTGTGAAAGTGAGAAACTCAAAATATGCAACAAGGTTGTTTTTAAATGGAGATGTTCCTGAATATCATGCGTATATAAAGAGGTAATGATCTTTGTAAAATGATATATATTATTATTTTTTTATTATTCGTACACTTTAAAATTATAACAACAATAAAAGTTAAACAAGTAGATAATAATTCAATTATATTTTTCTAATGCCTTTTAATAACTTATGTTACCAAAGAAAATAAATAACGCAATCCGGTATTTACTTAAAAAGTTATATACTTATTTATCTAATGGATATACAGTATTACATCATCAACAACAAGTACGAGTCTACTTGCAAAACAAGCTGTTTATTTATCTCCTGAGAGATTCTTTGCTAACTCAAGATGCACACGTCAACTCGACCAAATCACTGACATATGCCAGGTAATATATAATTTAATTAACTAAATATAAATTTTATACATATACAAGGTTTGATTTTTGTACAGTACATATTTTTAATTAATTTTCGTTACAAATCACAGGTTAAATCATGCATACTTTTGGCTACTGTGACTGATATAAGTAACCAAGGGTGGGTGTATATAGCATGCGTAAATTGCAACAAAAATGTCTCACCAATTATTAGGGAATCAACCTATCATGACAGGGGCTATCCAGTGTTTGAATGTCTACAATGTTCAGCAAAGTTTAAATGTGTTGTTCCAAGGTAACGATGAGATTAATTAAGTTTACGCTGTAATGCTTTTACTAGACACGTGACTTAATTTTCAACAATTTAAATAATATGTTATAACAAGTGTTTTATTTATTATCTTCTCACATGTCAAACAGGTATAGGGTGCAAGTTACTGCAATTGATGAGCAAACTAAGATATCTACTTCTTTGATCCTTTTTGACAGTCAAGTTACCAAAATGATTGGTAAATCTGCTCTTAGTTTGTATGATCTATTTGCTGATAACAGAGACACAATTCCGCTTGAGTTATACGAAATGGTTGGGAAACAATGGTTATTCAGACTACCAAAGAATAACCTTCATGCATGTACTCATGATGCTAATATTGTGTCTTTTATTTCGGATGATCATGTCCTCATCAACGTGTTCAATGAAATACTTGCAACACAATCGGTCAGTCTTTTAACTTTAATCACATGCAATTTATTTGTTTCGTAATTCTAACAACTCAACCTAACAAGTTCTTTTATTAATATGTGTTTAGGGAAAGGAGTTGGAACAAGAAATCAAGTAGCTATTTGAATGTCGTTTAAGCATTGTTCTTTAATGTTTTCGTATCGTTCTTTCTTTTTTGGATAGACTTATTTACCATTTTCAATGTGTTCTTTGTGTAATCGAATTGGATTTTAATGTTTTTATTTGGGGTGCTTTAATCAAAATGTATGTTTGTTGCTTTTTATTTGGGGTACTCTAACTTATATTACATATGATTTCTTAAATACACAACCGAAACATCAGATTATTCTTTCATAAATCCTTGAATATACATGTTGCAAAATAAGTTATTGAACCTTTACACTTGAATATACCATATTACAATTTGGTCAACTATTGAGTAAACCGTCCATCGGACGGGTAGAGACCTAGTATAAGCTATATATGGTGAATGATGTTCGTTTTGTATCTCTGATTCTTATATACACACACTATATTAACATTGCTATAGGTTTATGGCAGCCAAGGTAAGCTTTAAATGTTGGTGATTAGTGTTGAGTTATATATTTTTATGAATTTAGTGTTTTAGGTTTATGTTGTTATTGATAATGTTACATTTTCTTATAAGAGCATTGGGTATAGTGGTGTAAAGCCAATGTCAAATCAAGGTGGCATTCTTTTGGCTTGAGTCAAAGCCATATTGATTTTGGGATCTATTATGGTAACACCCCCTAGTGGGTGGAGCCCCCCTATTTTGGTCAAATGACACAAACAGTAAAGCAGACAGTACAAGCGGTGGCAGCACCAAAAAGTCAACAAACCCCCTACAGGGGGTGTTAGTGTATCATCACCCATTGATTTTTTGCAGTGTTGCAAAACAAGGCCTACAAGGCCAATTAATCACCGATTAGGTGCTACAAAGTAGCCAACCTTTCCGATTTGTGTAAATCGGTCAAACAACTCGGTCAACCGTGGTCAATGACGGTTAATGATGGTCAACGGTGGTCAAGCTTGCCCGAAACCTTCAACCTTGATGAAAATACCCAAAGCTCGCCATAAAAATGTTTAATAAGTTATACTTGTTGTTTATATTTATTTCAAGATGTCTTTTTAAGAAAAATCTTGCTATTAATACCTAAAATTTACCGAAAATACCTAAAACTTGATGAAAATACAGAAAATTTGTCGAAAATGCCAATCCGATTAATCCCGCCAAGACCGATTACAAGGTACAGGGGGGTCGACCACCCGACTACCAATTCACGATTTTTGCAACCTTGATTTTTTGTATTGAGTTTTGTGTTTTAATTGATTATGATGGGTCTCAAAAGTGGAGTTTTAGTTTGAGAGACTACAAATAGGTTTTGGGTGCGTAAGTAATGGGACGAGTTATCTAAGCCCCCCCCCCCCCCTATAAATACAAAGTACACCCCCTAGTGGGGTAAGTGTACTTTTGTATATATATATATATATATATAATATATATATATATATATATATATATATATATATATATATATATATATATATATATATATATATTGTTAAAGTATGTATTTGTTTTAGTTTATTTTGTGTAATGTTTATTTGTTATGTTTTTTATGTTATCTAATTTGTATTCGTCTAACGTGTTTCTATTTAATTAAACAACAACAATAGCATGTATTTGTTTTAGTTTATTTTGTGTAATGTTTATATATATATATATTGTTAAAGTATGTATTTGTTTTAGTTTATTGTTAAAGTATGTATTTGTTTTAGTTTCTATATATATATATATATATATATATATATATATATATATATATATATATATATATATATATATATATATACATATATATATATTGTTAAAGTATGTATTTGTTTTAGTTTATTTTGTGTAATGTTTATTTGTTATGTTTTTTATGTTATCTAATTTGTATTCGTCTAACGTGTTTCTATTTAATTAAACAACAACAATAGCACGTTAATGTTAACACATAAAACAACTACAATGTATTAGTCTAATGTGTTTCTATTTAATTAAACAACAACAATAACACGTTAACGTTAACACATTAAACGACTACAATAATAACTGTTATTATTCAATTAAACAAGAACATTAACACATTGTTTAAAAATAACAACACCTACTACATGTGAAGATTATTTATGTCATCTAAAAGCTCATGGAGTATTGCACCCGACTGACATGCGTGATCCTCGGGATTCCTTGCCAATTCCAGTGATGCCTCGAGCGTCTTTATTCTTGTCATCAACATCTTGTTTTGAGATACTAACATCTTGTTTCTTGTTTCAAGCTTGTCAATCTTATTAGCTTGCTTGTCAATTTTATTATCTTTAGCTACGTAGTTTGAGCACTGCGTTGAAGAAGAGGCTTGACTAAAGTGCTTTTTTTGAAAAACATCCTTCCACATAAAGTACCCACACCCAAAGTCATCTGTTCCTGGCTGTTACATGTTAAGAAAATAATAAGAAATGTATTATTAACAAACAAATAATTTACATAACTAAGCAAACGTATGATTATTTACCACTGAAAAAGGACATGCATAATACGGTTGACCATAACCAGTGTCTCTACGGGATGTCCTCTCTATAATCAATCCTCTCTGACAGCGACACAAGAAAGGATTATTTTGTTCCACCTGGCCAAAGAATTAATTTAAATAATACAAACAGTTATTTACAACATAAATCAGTAATGTATTGTTAATTTAAATAATACAAACAGTTATTTACAACATAAATCAGTAATCATTCACAATGTTTTGTCGGTATAATTATTTACAACATAAATCAGTAATCATTTACAATGTTTTGTCTGTATAATTATTTACAACATAAATCAGTAATCATTTACTATGTTTGTGTTTGTCTAATCTCAGTATACAGGTGTAGTCGATCGTAATATAAAGTTTCTCATCCGGATGCATCGGCAGCTCTGTACGCCCTCCATTGTGGATGAATAGTCGGAACTGGTGAGTTTTCGTCTAGCATCAGATGAATGAAGTGACCACAATCCTCACTCCCCACACGGGCAATCACAAGGGGGCTAGTTCCTTGGATTGGATCTGGACCGAAAAAAAGCGGAAAACACGTATGACTTTGTCGCTCGGATATAAATACAATAGGCCGGTTAGTCACTGAAGCAATAACCAACCCCGTGTTTGGCATAATCATCCAGTAGTCTCCCGGTGCAGGTCCATCATGTAACCAGTTTATTGTGCTCCGAAGATTGTCATAGTCTCTTTGCCACCACATACGTATGTAAAAGTCACGATTAACGTCCAACTCTTGCAATAACCACATTCGAACATTGAGCCACCTATCTTCGGGTTGACCAATACCATGGGCAACGCACCGAAACCCACAATTTCCATCACCTAGCACATTATAGATACTTATGATGTATCGACGGAAAAGCTGTGGAATCTGCTTAATCAAATAGTCGCTCTCCCTATTTCCAACGTATAACCTGTGTCTGGGACTTTTTTCAACTCTAGGACCCATGTAAGAACTATGTCTCGCAGGTTGTTTGTTCAAGTCCGGGACTTTTGTAGATCTTGAATTTGTGCTTCTTCGGTGATCTACGGTTGGTACTTTATTCAAGTCTGGGACTTTTTGTCCTTTGCGCTCGGACGTCCACGAGTACTTTTGTGAACAGCAGGTTGACGTATATCAACAGATTCCGGATTGTATATCCCTCTCACCTTCTTTAACATACTTTTCTTCACAAACGACGACATTTTGCCAAAAACACTCTTGAATTGTTGTATGTCATCTTCACAAGAAGGATCATCGTCAGGATCACAAGAAGGACCAACTTCAGTATTGATACTAGGCCACGGAACAGATAGGGTTCTCCAAAAAATATCAACCGTATCCAGTGGAATGGCCATATCTGCATTCATTAAAAGTGACTTTTACAAAAAAAAATTACAACTTTTTTCTTTCTTTTTTTTTTACATTGTCTTAAAAAAAAAAAAAAAAAAAAAAAAAAAAAACGTCGTCAATACTACCCATACAACCTTTTTTTTTTTTTTTTTTTTTTTTTACAAAATTTTTTTACAACCTTTTTTTTTTACAAAAAATAAAATTAAAACCGCGTCTTAAACCACCCAAGCCCACAGACTTAACCCACCCACCCTTCTATCTCTACTGACAAACGCGTCAATACTTTTGCTACTTTCTCTGTGTTTCTCTCTCTCACTCACACAACCCTTCCCCACCCCCATCCCATCTTCTGAGTTATTCTCTGTCTCACTCATACAACCCATTACCCACAGACTTAAAACTTTGGTGGTTTAGATCAAAAACTGCTGGTGATATTCTTGATGGTGGTTTAGATCTTTTTAGAGGGGGGGGGGGGTTATGATAACTCGTCCATGTGGCTTCTGGTGATGTTCTTGATGGTTTATGTTCTTATGAGAAGATAGATGGGATAGGTGGGTGGGTTTAAGTCTGTGGGCTTGGGTGGTATAGACGCGGTTTTAATTCTTTTTTTTTAGATCTTTTTAGATCTAAAAAAGATGTGGTTATGTTTGTGGTTCTGATGGTGGTTATTTTTAGATATTTTTAGATCTTCTGATGGTGGTTATGTTTGTGGTTCTGATGGTGGTTATTTTTAGATCTTTTTAGATCTTTTATATAGCTCCACCAATAATTGTTGGTTGGATCTTTGTTAGATCTTTTTAGATCTAAAAAAGATGTTGTTCTTATAGTGGTTCTGATGGTGGTTCTTTTTAGATCTTTTAAGATCTTTTATATAACTCCACCCTTTTTAGATGTAACACCGATGATGCTTGGTTCTGATGGTGGTTAGATCTAAAAAAGGGTCGAGTTATTCTAACCCCCCCCCCATGTTCTTGATGTTTGCTGCTTATGTTTTTTATGGTTGATTATGTTGACTGGTTGCTTATGTTTGCTGCTTATGTTCTTGTGGTTGATTATGTTGACTGGTTGCCGCTTATGTGCTTGTGTTTTGTGCCGCAATAGTGGTTTGTTTGCTGCTTGTGTTCTTGTGGCTTGTGTTTTTGTTTGCTGCTCATGTGCTTTCTGGTGATGTTCTTGTGATGGTTTTTTTTAGATAAGTAGTTCTGATGTTTTGTTTGCTGCTTATGTGCTTTGTGCTGCAATTGTGAATGCAATTGTAAAATGGTTTTTTAAAAAAAACCGAGATACGGCAATGATGAAAAAAAAATTGTTTTTGATTGGCGTGGCATAACCGAATGGACGGTAAAGTGAGTTTTTCCACTTTGCAACCTTCAAATTTGCAGCCAAAATGATAAAACGATAATAATCTGAGCCTATTAAAAATCTCGATTTATCATTTTTTTATAAACGTTACACATTTTAGAAACTAATATGTGTAATAGCGTAAAATTATACCTTAGTCGTGTAAAACGGTGATGTATTCATCGTTCCCTCAACTGCTTGTGTTTTTTATGTTTGCTGCTTGCTGCTTGTGTTTTTGTTTGCTGCTTATCTCTTTGTTTGCTGCTTCGTAGCTTGTGGCTTCTGGTGATGTTCTTGACTGGTTGTTTATGTTTGCTGTTTATGTTCTTGTGGTTGATTATGTTGACTGGTTGCTGCTTATGTGCTTGTGTTTTGTGCCGCAATGGTGGTTTGTTTGCTGCTTGTGTTCTTGTGGCTTGTGTTTTTGTTTGTTGCTTATGTGCTTTATGCTGCAATGGTGGTTTGTTTGCTGCTTGTGTTTGACTGGTTGCTTATGTTTGCTGCTTATGTTCTTGTGGTTGATTGTGTTGACTGGTTGCTGCTTATGTGCTTGTGTTTTGTGCTGCAATGGTGGTTTGTTTGCTGCTTGTGTTCTTGTGGCTTGTGTTTTTGTTTGCTGCTTATGTGCTTTGTGCCGCAATAGTGGTTTGTTTGCTGCTTGTGTTTTTGTTTGCTGCTTGTGTTTTTGTTTGCTGCTTGTGTTCTTGTAGCTTCTGGTGATGTTCTTGATGGTGAATTCACAAAGTCCACTCCTTGGAACATGTGATTGGAGATATACAGTCAGGTGTGAAGACAAGACATCAATTGATGACTTCAGACCAACAAGGGCTTCTTGATGCCCTTTATGCTTCAAAACAGCATGAGCTTTCAAACTCTTGCTTGTTTGTATGTTTTCTCTCACAAGCTGAACCAAAGACAATTATGAAATCCCTAGATGATTCAAGCTGGTTAGAGGCTATGCATGAAGAGCTTCTTCAGTTCAAGATTCAAAAAGTTTGGGTGCTAGTTGATTTACCTACAGGTGTGAAGGTAATTGGCACTAGATGGGTTTTTAAGAACAAAAGGGATGAAAGGGGAATAGTGATCAAGAATAAAGCTAGATTAGTAGCTCAAGGGTACACACAAGAAGAAGGGATAGACTATGATGAGGTTTATGCTCCTGTAGCAAGGATTGAGGCAATTAGGCTTTTCTTAGCTTATGCTTCATTTTTAGGCTTCACAGTCTACCAAATGGATGTCAAGAGTGCATTTTTATATGGAACAATTGAAGAAGAGGTGTATGTTACACAACCTCCTGGCTTCATTGACCCATTACATCCAAACAAAGTGTACAGAGTAGTGAAAGCTCTATATGGCCTTCATCAGGCACCAAGAGCTTGGTATGCAACACTAGCTTCCTACTTATTAGAAAATGGATTTCAAAGAGGAAAGATTGATCAGACACTTTTCATCAAACAACACAAGAAGGATCTTCTGTTAGTGCAGGTGTATGTGGATGACATTATCTTTGGATCTACTAGGAAAGAGATGTGTTTAGAATTTGAGAAGCTTATGAAAGATAAGTTTCAGATGAGTTCTATGGGAGAACTTACATTCTTTTTGGGTTTGCAAGTTAAGCAATCATCTGAAGGCATATTTATTAGTCAAGACAAATATGTTGCAAAGATACTTAGAAAATTTCAATTTGCTGATTCAAAAATAGGAAGCACACCAATGGACTCTGAGAAGCACCTTCTGAAAGATGAAGATGGAGAGAGTGTAGATGTACACACTTACAGATCTATGATAGGCTCTTTGATGTACCTTACATCATCTAGACCTGATATCATGTTCCCTGTTTGTGTTTGTGCAAGATTTCAAGTTACTCCAAAGGTTTCTCATTTAACTGCAGTCAAGAGAATTTTTAGATATCTCAAAGGTCAACCAAGGTTGGGTATATGGTATTCTAGAGAATCTCCTTTTGACTTGGTAGCATATTCGGATAGTGACTATGCTGGTGCTAGCTTGGACAGAAAGTCAACAACTGGAGGATGTCAATTCATTGGGTGTAGACTTGTCTCATGGCAGTGTAAGAAGCAAACAAGTGTGGCAAATTCAACAACTGAAGCTGAATATATAGCTGCTGCAAGTTGCTCTAGTCAAGTTCTATGGCTTCAAAACCAACTTCTTGATTATGGGTACAATTTCTTAAACACTGTTATTCATATTGATAATAGTAGTACAATTTGTATTATTAAAAATCCAGTGCAACATTCTAAAACAAAACACATTGAAATTAGACATCACTTTATAAGAGACTGCAATGAGAAAAGATTAATTCAAGTACTTAAAATTGCTTCAGAATTCAATTTTGCAGATCTGCTAACAAAAGCTTTTGATGTTTCAAGGTTTCAGTACTTGGTAGCAAGTATTGGAATGCTTAATCTTTGAATTTTCAATATAATGTGTTTTTGTAAATAAATTTTTGTTTCTGCTGATGGATTTACAAGATACCGCTGCTATTACAAAAGTTTATGCTGATAGTACAAATTTAAATTGTGTTATTCATACAGTTGGTCTTATGATTATTCTAATGAAAGACAAGTACTTTGTACTTTGTTCTTTTGGTTTTAGACTAACAATTTCAGGTATGAATATGTGAACACAAGGGAAATTTCAAGTGAAATGGAAGCAGCAGAATGATTATTTTAGTTGCTACATATCAGGTTTATGATGGACTGAGTTTGGGAATTTTAAAACTCCTTAAAACTACTTTCTTGAAATCTAGTTATGATATTTCACATTGAATTGATGACTTAGTTGATCAGATAGTAACTGATGCAACTCACTTTCTATCATTTTATACTTTTAAGTATAATGTGCAAGTCTAAGGACATCTGATAGAAAGAATAGCTAGTGAAAGTGAATCTAACACTTGTGTTAGAGGTAACAATTACTATGAGTTGGAAACCCTGTCAAGAAAGCCTTTTGAATAGGTTTATCTTTACACAGGCAGTTATTTATAACTGAAAAACATTGGTTCTCACACAACCAGAGGTTGCTTTAAACCAAAATTTTGATTAAGTGTCTGTTATACACTTGATCCCTTCAAAATGGTTGAAAGTAGTATGATTTTTCAATTCTAAAATCATGAACATACTGCTAAGTCAAATAATTTCTTAAACAAGGATTTTCAAGGATTCACAAAAACCATCCATTGATGGATCATGAATCAAATGTCCACTGATTCACCTCTCATAGGAGTTAACACACCTAGAAGTGATGAGGGCAGTAACTTAAACTTTTAAGGAATTGATGGCTTCATGTACAACATTGTCTGACAACAAGTTCTATATGATGGATCAGATGATAAGGAAAGATATATTTTGGTACATAGTGAGATCTTCCAAACAAGGGGAGGAAACAAAAGTTATTTGTATCTCAGGGGAGGAAATAATAGCCCAGAAAAAGGAAGAAAACCAAAGTTATGGAAGGAGAAGACAAGAGCATACATGATGACATGGAGGTTGAAAATGACAAGAATAGAGCTTATTCTGGAGTATTATATATATTCAGAAGGGATGAAGCATTCCAAAGGAGAAAGTTCTATCTAGGTCAAACGGAGAAAATTTTCAATTTCAATTGCAAAGGCATGCTGATAGATGATTTCACTTGTTGAAACAAGCATCCAAGATACACAGCATCATTGCCTCTTATAATTCCTCCATCCAAGGAAATTGCACCATCTTTTAGTCCAAGATTGGAGCAATGTGTTGATATTGTTAAAGTCAAAGAACAAAGCAGATGAATTACTGAGAAGATATTCATTCTTGAAGAACAGAAGTGTTTGAAAGATCTTCACAATCCATTATTCTTGATCACTATTCCCCTTTCATCCCTTTTGTTCTTAAAAACCCATCTAGTGCCAATTACCTTCACACCTGTAGGTAAATCAACTAGCACCCAAACCTTTTGAATCTTGAACTGAAGAAGCTCTTCTTGCATAGCCTCTAACCAGCTTGAATCATCTAGGGCTTTCAGAATTGTCTTTGGTTCAGCTTGTGAGAGAAAACATACAAACAAGCAAGAGTTTGAAAGCTCATGCTGTTTTGAAGCATAAAGGGCATCAAGAAGCCCTTGTTGGTCTGAAGTCATCAATTGATGTCTTGTCTTCATACCTGACTGTATATCTCCAATCACATGTTCCAGGGAGTGGACTTTGTGAATTCTTGTTTGTGGAGTAGTAGGAACTTGATAAAATGGTGGAAGATTGTTGAAATCCACCTCATTATCTGAGAATTCTGCTTCTTTTGTGTCTGAAGGGCCAGCAGCAGAGTCATTTGGCCGAACAGCAGAATCAGTAAGCTTAGCAGCAGAATCACCAGCAGAAACAGATACACTACCAGCAGCAACAGAAATACTACCAGCAGAAACATTGTGTTGTTCCTGAGTTCCATATTCTTTTCTTTCATCTTCAACACCTTCTTTAGCTTTGCTAGAAGAAGATTCATCAGTTGTTGAAGTTGATTCCACAATTGTACTTGACCATATTGGCATTATCACATCATTTTTATCTTTCTCTAACTCTGCCTCATTTGTTGTATAAGAACCTGCAAAATCATTAGTTTCTGCAACAAAAGGCACATAATTCATTGAATTGGTTAGATACTCTAGATCAAATAGCCATTTTGGTCCTTGACCTTCTACATTGGATTTGTTTTCCAAAAACTCCACATGTAGATTTTCTTCTACTATTTCTGTTCTTGTGTTGTAAACTCTAAATGCTTTGCTATTAAGAGAATAACCAACAAAGAATCCTTCATCTGCTTTACCATCGAATTTTCCTAAATGGTCTAAGGTATTGAGAATGGTCACATGACATCCAAAAGGTCTAAGAAATCCTATTGCATGAGTTCTTCCATTAAAGAGTTCATATGATGTCTTATTGTGAGGCTGCACAACTAAAACTCTATTTTGAACATAGCAAGCAGTGTTGACTGCTTCAGCCCAAAAGGTTATAGGTAGCTTAGAATCAGCTAACATTGTTCTAGCAGCTTCAATTAGTGTTCTATTCTTTCTTTCAACAACACCATTCTGTTGTGGTGTTCTAGCAACACTAAATTCTCTTCTAATACCTTTTTGTTTGCAGAAGTCATCCATAACTCTATTCTTAAACTCTGTCCCATTATCACATCTAATGACCTTCACTTTCTTGTCTACTTGGTTTTCTATCTGTGTAATGAATGTCTTAAGGATGCTTGTAGTCTCATCCTTAGAAGATAGAAAGAAAACCCATGTAAATCTAGTATAGTCATCAATTACAACAAGACAATATCTCTTATGCATTATACTACTTACTGAAACAGGTCCAAATAAGTCCATATGTAGCATAAACAAAGATTGATTGATAGAGTTAAAAATCTTGGGCTTACAAGTGGCTTTGTGTTGTTTGCCTTTTAGACAAGCAATGCATGTTTGATCATTTTCAAATCTTTTGTGAGGTAAACCTCTTACCAAACCATTCTTAACAATTTTATTTATGGTTTTGAAGTTAATATGACCAAGCCTTCTATGCCATTTCATTGATTCATCCAATGTGGCCTTTGCAACAAGACAAGTTAAATTCTTTTTAGGAACAATGTTCTTCATGTCTACACTGTACATATTGCCTTTTCTAGGAATTCTAAGAAGTACTTGACTTTCATCAGGCATCTTAAAATCAGGAGAAAGTACAAGACATTCAGTCTCACAGAAAAGAACATTGTTCTTTTTGTCACACATTTGTGAGACACTAAAAAGATTATAATTTAGCTCTTTTACATAGAACACATCTTCAAAATCTAAATTTCCGGTTTTGATTGTACCTTTACCAGAAATTTTGCCACGAACACCCCCTCCAAAGGTAACATATCCTTCATTGAATGATTGAAAATCTGAAAGATAAGACATGTTGCCTGTCATGTGCCTTGAACATCCACTATCTGAGTATCCTTGATCTTCTTGTTTATCAGTTGAATGTTCCTGCACACAAATAAGAGTGTTAGTTTCTTTTGGGGACCCAAGCCATTACTGACTTGGATCTGCCTCTTGCATCAATGTAATTCAATCTTTTAAGGACAGTTGATGCAACATTGGATTTAAGAATCCAACATGCTGAGGCCTTAACAGCATTTGCCCTGATTCCCTTAGCAGCAGGAACTGATTTCTTAGCAGCAGGAACTGCTAACTTTTCAATTCTACCCTTTGGTTTCCAAACTTGTTTTTGGACCACTGCTTTTGTTTGAATGGGCCTTAAAACAGTTGCTGGTGCATGTTTGAAAGTTGTTTTTGCACCCTTAGCTGTTGATTTTGGGTTAATAGTCATAAATGGTCGAGCAGCAGGAAAAAATTTTCTAGCAGCAGGATCATTTGGTCTAGCAGCAGGATCAAATTTTGAGCCAGACTTGTTTTTGACTACTCTGGGGTTTGTTCTCTTAGAACTAGAGTGAAAGTGAGTTTTAGGTGTTTGCCTTTTGTAGTTCACTCTATTGTTGTCATTCCCAGATACCCATTGGTTGCAGAAAGCTGCAAGATGGTCAAAACTACCACATGTGTAACAAGCTTTGTTATAAAAAGCAAAGTTATCACCTAATTGGTTAGACTTGAGGTTGTTCCAATTCCTTTGGTTACCTCTGGGCTTGTTGGTGGTTCTATATTGTTCACAATATCTAACTGGATGCCTAACATGCTTAATGTTTGATTTAGGCCTATCAGTGTTGTGTTTGACTATCTTAGGAACACTTGTTCCTACTTTCTTAACCATTTCAGGTTTAGACATAACTTGTTCTTCTTCATCATCACTATCAGTTGTACAATCCTCAACAACTATAGCATCTCCTTTCTTAACAAAGGACACCTTGTCCTGATAAAGTAAAGTTTTATCTAAACTTTTACTTATCTTTTCTACCTTAAGACTCTTACTAGCCTTAGAACCATATTCCATGATTGGTTCTTGAAACTCAGCTAAACCTGTATGTGCTAGGTCAACACCTGGAGGTGAATGAACACCTCTGTATGGTGGAGGGACAGTTTTGTAACCTAACCCTGAATTAGCTTTATCAATTACTTGAGCTTCCAAATCTTATTCATTCCTTCTGAGGCATGTGCTAGAGCATCTATAGTTAAAGTAACATTTTCTTTCTTATTATTTGCTTCACCTAACTGTTTACTTTGATCATTAAGTAATTCATCTCTAAATGATATTCCTCTTTTTAAAGCATTTAAGTCATCAGTAAACGTAGATTCATTCTTTTGAAAATGTTGGATTTGTTTTTCTAGAACTCCTACACACCTCTTATGATTAGCTAAATTATGAAGGGCATCAATTAACTCTTCTCTAAAAGCATCAAATCTCTTTTTAATGTCTTCATAATTTTTAAGATTAGGACATGAATTATTACAAGTAGGAATGGTATCTACCTCTGAATCAGAAGAGGCCATTAGAGCAAATTCATTGGCCATAAGAGCAGCATTTGGTGGTGCTTCCTCTTCAACAGCCATAGAGCTCCAATCATATCCAATACCATCAATAGCCAGCATAGCCTTTGGCTCTTCCACCAGTACTTCCTTCTTCCTCTCTTGCTTATACCATGTGTTCCTATTATCCTGCTTCCTTGGGCTTCTACATTCTTTAGCAAAGTGTCCTAACCTATGACAGTTGAAACACTCCACTTTCTTCTTATCAAACCCAGCAGTATCATTACCATTTATGGTAATTTGCTTTCCAGTTTTTTGCCAAAACTTCTTAGCCCTCATGCTAAGTAAAGCAACTTGCCACTTAATATCCATCTCTTCCAAATCATCACCATCTACCTGCTCAAGGTCTTCATGATTTAGAGGAGAACCACTAGATTGACTGGTTATAAAGGCATAAAATGTTGGATCTCCAAGTCCAGCAATATCCTTTTGTAAACTAGCAGAAGGACCACCATAAGTAGCATTAGAAACACTTTCAACTTCATCTACCTCTTCTGAATGACTAACACTGGGAGTTGACAAAAGGCCACATTTCCAGAACTAGTACCATGATTTCCACCCCTCTTTAGACTTTGTTCAACAATTTTAAAGTTGTTGAACAAATCATTAAGTTTCATTGTTTCAATTTCTGGTTTGTTCATCCAGACAATAACATGAGTATGGAAGTCATCAGGTAGACTTTTCAAGAACTTCATGTTGAGATCTTCCTTCTCTGTCTCAACACCCAACACAGCTAACTGACTGACAAGCTTGTGTAGTCTTGAAAATAGCTTATCAAGAGACTCATTACTAAAAGCAGTAAAGTTTTCAAATTGTTGCTTTAGCAATGTCTTCTGTGTCTTTTTGGTAGTTTCATTACCACTAAACCATGCACAAATCTCTTCAAAAAGAGTTTTTGCATCAAGATATTTGCTAAAAGATAGCATCTGCTCACCAGGAATGGTTATAAGCAACAAGTTTCTTGCTTTCCGATCATTTCTCTTTTGTATCTTTTCTTCATTTGAAACTGGTCCAGTATTTCTTTTTCTAACTGTTTTCCCTTCAACAAGAACATCTGAATAGCCTAGAGTGAAGGAATCACCATACTGAATTATGTCCCAAAGAGCATAATCTTGAACCATAAAATATTGCTCAACTCTCATCCTCCATAACTCAAACTCATTTGGTTTGATCATGGGCAACTTTGCAGCAACATTGGTTTGAACATCTTGTACATCCATTTCTGTTTCTTCTAAAAACAACTATATCAGCCTGGCTCTGATACCACTTGTTAGGGTTCGACACACGGTTAAGGTGGTTAAACCTTTTGTTCTTTGTGTGTAATGATATGTTGTGTTAATATGATTAAGTGCGCGGAATTCACTCAACCAAACTTAGAAGGTTGTGTATGTTATGGAAATGGAATTGTTATGTTTGTTAGTTAGCAATGAACACATAAAGATTATCACCAAACGATTCAATATTATTAATGATAATAATACGAGTGATCTTGAAATATCACTAGGGTTACAACCTTGAATCTTATGTTTTTATCACTTGTGATATTGATGTGTATTGTTCTAGTTCTAACAGCTATGAGTTCTAAGTTAAGCACACCTAACACAAGTCTAAGATCTCTTTTATAGTCCAAGAGATCTATTACAATATTGTATAAAGTCTAGCCGACTTACTTTGTTAACTTATCTCTTGAGTGTGTCAGTACATAAGATACAACATGTATCTGTGTACACAACTTGTTAACTAAGCACATGGGGTAAGATATTATCTACCGTATATTGTTGACCAAAATACAAATAATATCTTTTCGATCTTATCCACTCAGCAGCAGAATGTTCACTATCAGCAGCAATGAGTTATCGCTAGCAGCAGGAACAAGTATCATTAGCAGCAGGATCAACAGCAGCAGAATCATTTATCACTAGCAGTAGGATCAAATGTTCTAGCAGCAGGAACCAACATTAGCAGCAGGAACCAAATGCACTAGCAGCAGAATCACACTTAATGTTTTTTTCTTAGAATAGAATCCGATATTTAACTTCTTGAATATTGAATTCCCAACAGTTTATAATAATAAAAAAAGGAATCAAAAGGACTCTGCTTCCCATCTTTTCGTTGTCCCCATAAGAGAACCCGTGAATGCACCCAAAACCCCTTAAAAACGTGTTAAAACTTGTGTTAAAAAAAAAAAAAAAAAAAAAAAAAAAAAAAAAAAAAACTTACAAACTTAAAAACTTGTGTTAAAAAAAATTACAAACTTGAAAACTTAAAAACTTACAAACTTGTGTTAAAAAAATAAATAAATAAATAAAAACATAATAGGACAAAAAGTATGGACACATAAGGGGGTGGGTAGGGGGTATCTGTAATAGAACCTGGAAGTAATAAGTGAAGTGAAAGAGGAAAATAATGACGTAGCATGACGTGACACTACCTTTTGGCTTTTACTTGAATGACTACACCCAATCCTCCAAAGGGAAATGTTAGCTGCAATTCATTACAGCCAATTGGTTGCAATTTCGCTACAATAAAAATGTTTATTAAGTCTTTTTATAATAGAATAGTGGATTCTTATAATCTGAATGTGATCAACAAGGGCAATGGTGCATGCCTTTTTAGATTACTAACTTTTATAATGTAAAAAAACTGATGTCACAATAATTTGTTTTAGATTACTAATTTTTTATGATAGATTTTTTTTTTTACTAATGTTTTTTTAATAATAGATGTTGCAGCTTCACTTTTATGCATGCGTTATTATATTAGAAAATATTAAAGCATGGATTCTTATAAACTAATTCTTATTGACTTATAAGATGTTTTGGTGGATTTAATAAAAGAATAAGGGCAAAATTTGTGGGCTAAACTGCAGCTTGTTGGCTGCATGGAGTTGAGCCATGTTATCCCCCTCTTATAAAATCTCTAAGAAAAAAAGTTATTGTATCTCTTGTCGCTTGAAAGGGCTTTTACTTCGATTTGTAGGTACTATTAGTTCACTTATGTAAACAAACTACTTAAATAAAGTCTTACCAGACAAAATCAAGAGTCGACCATTAGAAACTCAAAGGGCTCGCAACAAAGTCATACTGGACGTGACTAACATAATCTTCTTGCCCAAATTGTTTGTCAAAACAACAAATGAAATGCTATATGAGTAGGTAATGACATGTATTGTGTTTAATAAGAGGTAGACAATTCAAATAATTTGCTATAAAAAACATGTTTTATGAATAATTAAATATCAAGGCTAAGAGGTGTTGGCAACCCATGATTCGGAATCCTGGGATGATTCCCACCGACCAATCACAGAGTGCCATGTGGCAGGAGGATTCTGGAGGATTTTGAAGACAAAACTGTTGGCAGTGAGAGGATTCTGGAGGATTCGGAATCATGCCTCATTTTTTTTTTTTTTTTTTTTTTTATATTATGTATGTATAATGTTATAAATAATAAAAATTAAATGTAAAACTATTTATTATTTATATATAAAAGATAAATAAAAAAATGTTATTTACTTTAAATTAAAAAAAAAAAAAAAAAAAAAAAAAAAAAAAAAAAAAAAAAAAAAAAAAAAACTACAAATATCAAAGGGACTACGTGTGTTGATTTTCTTGTGATAAATACAAGTTCATCTTCCCCAAATGATTTTCTTCTCATAAATACCAGTTCATCTTCCCCACAGGGAATTAAAAAAAAAAATAAAAAAAAAAAAAAAAAAAAAAAAAAAAAAACGCCCCAACAGGCAAAAAAAAAAGGTACCAACGGTTATATTTTCTTCTCTCCTTTCCTATGCCGAAGCGTCTTGGGTAGGCTTACAAAACACATGATTCTAGCGGCTGGGGGTTGGCGGCGGTGTTCACCGGCGGCCTCCCCCCCTTGCCGCTGGGATACCGCTGCCGGTTGCCATCACCCTAAGAGGACTTATGAAGTTCGCTTTTCCGAGTTGGGGGTTGCATTCATGTGGTTTAATTATTGTGATGTACAATGTATAGGACCATGGTATTTCCAGTGACTAACTATTTATATTTCAGATAAAATATGGCATCCAAGACGAGAGCGAATATTAACCTCGGAGATGGGTATAAACCAACTGGGATTTAAAACATAAGGAAGTGGATATTATTTGAAAAAAAAAAAGAAAAAAAAAAAAAAAAAGAAGTGAAAGTTGCTTCATTCTCACAGATAATGTTATGAGCGCCATGACATACCTCTAATGTAATTTACTTTTGCAGGTTAACTTAAATGAGATTCGCTAGCCCAATCTTGAGTGATAAACCTGTACGTCATGAGTAAAAGTTGCTGCCAGCTAGCTAAAGCCGTGTTTGAAAAACTTCCAAGACATTTACGATCATCGTCCCACACAAGAGTGTTATAAGGCTTTAAGAAGCGGAAAACTTTTAAGAAATACCCAGTGATGGTTTCCATCTTAATCAACTTCAATATGAACACTTGTCAGATAGACATGATTACTAAAAAATGCTAACAGATAGATTACCCTATGGCTGGATGCAGTAAACCAAATCGATTGATTGTTTGATTCGATCGTAGTCGATCGCCCTTGTTGTGGTTAAATTTGGTGATCGATCGATTGATAAGAATCCTTTTTTTTTTTTTTTTTGTTTCTTGCTAATTGAGAGAATAAGTTGCAAAGTAAAAAAATAATAATAATAATAAAAATAAAAAAAATAACCGTTGAGCAACGGTTTGAATAAAAAAAAAAAAAAAAAAAAAAAAAAAAAATCTTTTAAACTCACTTATAAATACACAACATAAACACACAACACAAACACACTTCAATCCACAAATCTCACACTTCTATCTATTCAAAATGGCTTGTCGTCTCCCCAATACCGTCAAACAAATGCAAAAGTATATCAAAAAACAAGCCGAAAAAGACGATGAGGCTCGACAACAGGCTCTGATCGAAGTTATCAAGCAATTTGAGCTTGCAAAGGCACTGAAACAAAGATTGAGACAACGATACGCAGACTGCAAAGACATCTCTGAAGAAAGAAAAGCTGTGTTCGACCAGTTTTTGAACGATGAAGCTCGCAAAGACGGAGCCATTAGTGAGACGTTGTGGGGTTGCGTTTCACAGATTCAGGACCAAATCAGCAACAAGATCCACTGGAGTTTTGAGGAAAATGTGGAAGCTGGTTCTGTATCACAACAGAACCGACAATTTGGGCAAGGTGCATCAACTTCATCTGATGCACCAAGATTTATTGAGCAACAACAATATCAACCTCATCTGGATCAATTTGGGCTAGGTTCTGAAGGCGATACGTGCTGGAACGAGAGTAAGGAGCGGGAGCTTAGCAGATTGGAAGCAGAGTACGAAGAGAGCAAGTTTGCGAACTACTCTGCGTACGACGATGGTTACCGCTCAGACAACTCGCAAACTTGGGATCACCCGGATTACTGAAATTTAAGTTTATGTTTATGTAATGTTTTTAATCTATGTACTGTTTTAATTATTAATGAAATTTAAGTTTGTGTTAAAAATGATTTTTTTTTTTTTTTTTAATGGATGAAGGTCGCCTTACTGGGGCACCCAATCGTCTGAAGGTCGCTGGAGAGAGAAAACTGACGTGGCAGAGAAAATGAGAGGGATTGACCCTCCTTACTGCATCCGGCTTAACTGTTCTATCACTTTGTTTATGTTTCTGACATTTATATTGGTTTTAAGGTGGTGTTTGTTTATTAAGAGGGTCTGAATCTGAACCGCACGTCTGAATCTGAATCTGAGGCGTAAATGTCTGAATCTGAACGCATCTGAACGGGAAAAAAAAACTCGTGTTTGAACGGGATTTTTTTTTTTTTTTTGGTTATTTTGTGTCAACAAGAGGCATTCAGACGCGTTAAGACACCCCTCTCAAGTCTTGACCATTAAGATCAAATAGTGCCGTTCAGACGTTGTTCAGATGCAAAAAAACAAACGGTCTGAACGGAAAAAATGTCTGACCGATTCAGACATAGTGCCGTTCAGACGCTGTTCAGATGCGGTTCAGATGCAAACAAACGCAGCCTAAGATTATATGGTTAGAATAGAGAACGTGCAATTGTGTTCATACGTAATGGAGCTAGCCCCTATGAGGAAAATTTAAGGTTCTTATTATTTCACTAAGAAAACAACTGATCATTATATGTTATCATAATGTGAACTTGCAGTTAATAACTTAATATGGATGCCATTAGTAAATATTGTGGGAGTTTGAGTCTGATACAATGCTTCATTTAAAAACCAAATAAACCTTTTTGACGATATTGAAGTAGGTGAACAAAAATCTGAGGTAATTTCCTTCGTAACATATATATTGGTAATGTCTTTTTCCATTTTGTGATTGCAAAGGTTTATCATTTGATGCGATACGGTAATGTATATGGGTGATTCATCATCTTATCTTGACCTAGGTGATTGTGAATTCTGATTAGGCATGTAAATTTTGTCAATTACAAAGATGGTCCCTGTGGTTTGCGTTGACTCACACTCTTGGTCCATTGACTTTTTTTTTTGCACTTACAGTCACCAACTCTGAAACCCTTAACACCCACGATCCCTTGACCAAACGACGTTAGGTTTGACTATTAAATACCCCTCATGTGACTTGCACATGAGGGCAAAATAGTCTTTTAATGTCTAACCACAAGGACCATATGTGTAATTTACTCTTTTACTACAACCACCACCATACATCTTTTACCACAACCACCACCTGGTGGCTACCACCCCAACCACCATATCACAGGGGCTAAAAAGACTCAAAATGGGAACTCGAGAAGATTGATTGTTTATGGAGCTGGGATGAACTTGGTGTTTGTTGGAGCGGAAGTAGGTCTTTGGAGCAAAACTGGTGGACTTGGTGATGTGCTTGGTGGTCTTCCTCCTGCAATGGCTGTATGTTCTCTTTCACTCTTGCCTGCATTTTAGCCTTATAATTGCATTTTCAAAACGTAAATAATTGATTGACTAATTAGTTTTATGTATTTGAGAATAGTGAGACTCGTCTCAGTAAGTGTTTGGCATTGCTCACCGAAATTGTGTGTTAGCAAATACACATTTAGACATTCTTGAGGGTAGTTGGCTACTTAGATTGCTTATTCAAGCTGCTTATCTGATTATTTGAAGGTTAAATAAGCACTTCTGAGTAATTATAAATCGAGTTGCTCATTCCAAACCGCTTATCTGATCATTTTAAAGAACAAATCAGTTTTAATTGGAAATCCTAAACACCCTTTGATTATTTGATATGATCATTTTTTAGCTCATAAAAAGTAGTTGCAACAAAACTAATTATACTCAACTGATAGTTTAGTGGTCATTGTACATCTAACAATTTGTCAGACACTCGGCACATGTTTTGTTACAGAATTAAGAGTATTTCATATGGCAGTCACTTTTAGAGAGCAATGCCAAACACCCCCTTAGTTGACCAAAACAATGGTGAGTCTTAGAAACTTGTTCCTGATGACACATTGTGTTGAATCTGTGTTACTGCATAGGCAAATGGGCATCGTGTGATGACAGTATCACCTCGTTATGATCAATACAAAGATGCTTGGGATACCGAAGTTGAAGTTGAGGTATATTATTACAATTTGTGACATCTTTTTGTGGTCATTTTGTTAATTTTTTCCGAGCGTTCGACTTGATATTCCTTTTGATATTCACAGCTCAAGGCTGGGGACAAGACAGAAAAAGTGCGATTTGGGGTGAGTGTTTTGGTGGTGGCAGCAGGGGTGTGATATGGTGGTTGTGGTAAAAGATGCCAGGTGGTGGTTGTGGTAAAAGATGTATGGTGGTGGTTGTGGTAAAAGAGTAAATTACACATATGGTCCCTGTGGTTAGACATTAAAAGACTATTTTGCCCCCATGTGCAAGTCACATGAGGGGTATTTAACAGTCAAACCTAACGTCGTTTGGTCAAGGGATCGTGGGTGTTAAGGGTTTCAGAGTTGGTGGTTGTAAGTAGGGGTGGCAATTCTCGACACGACACGAATTCGACACGAAGTTAAACAGGTTTGGGTTGAGGATAAACAGGTTTGGGTCAAAAAAAGGTCAACCCGTCTAACCCGTTTAATAAACGGGTTATGTTTGGGTTAAGTAAGTGTTAAACAGGTCAACACGTGAACCCATTTAAGTACATAAGCTTCTATAAATAAAATATATATATTGGCTTTAATGTTGGATATGGATTAAATATATTTTGTTATGTACTTAATATGAGTGAATTACGATTATAACTCAGATATTATATATTGAAATTGACGCTTATAACTGAGATATTATTGAAATTGTCGTATAGTTATTTGTATGTTATTTCCATCATATTTTAGATCTTTATATCATTTTTGCATTTAAACTAGTTAAATCAACAAACCACCAACCTTATTCACTGATTGACCTATTTACTTAAACAGGTTAAACGGGACACAAACGGGTTACGCGTGTTATGCAGGTTTGGGTTAGGGTTGAGCTTCTTGACACGATTAATAAATGGGTCGTGTTTGGGTAAAGGTTATTTCAACCCGCCAACCCACGAATCCGAATAGGTCAACACGAACACGACTCGATTGTTACCCCTAGCTGTAAGTGCAAAAAAAAAAAGTCAAGGGACTAAGAGTGTGAGTCAACGCAAACCACAGGGACCATCTTTGTAATTTACTCTAAACTTTGTCAATTATCGATTTCTGAAGTAGCATTTAAATTTGAGTGTTAATAAATGATTTATGCAGATTTTAAGGTATGGAAAATCAGTGATTTTGCTCGAATGTGACTCATCACTTTAATGAGTTATTTTATTTTGAAAATATCACTTGAAAGGTGTTTTGCTAAGCTTAATTTAGAAAGATTCATGGCTTTTCTGGTGAAAATTAAGCTAATAAGCTGAATCCCTTGGAATGAAAGTTTGAGACCATCTAAAAATATACAAGCTGTTACGCATTAGCTTGCCCAAACACCCTTTAAGTGGCACAACACAAAAAAAAAAAAAAAGAAAAGAAAAGGGACATTGTTTCAATTGCAATTTGTTGTCTGCAGCAACAAGCAAAGTATTAATGGACCACGAGCTTTTGAATCTTAGTTTTTCTTCCCCCATACATTGTTGCATAGTCCAAGATAAAGTTTCGTAGCATATGGGTTAAGGATAGATAATTTGACCCGATAACTTATGAACGGATTAATACGGGTAGGTTTTATGTGGGTCCAATGCGTAAAGTTAAACAGTTTGTTTAAAAGGAAATCAACCAATTAAACATGTTAACCGGGTCAAAAATGCCCAATGCGTATCTTTGATATCACTGTTGTAACCATATTCGACATACTTTCTATTTTCTAATACAAACTGTTAATACAAATATCGTCCCAAAAATGTTGTTTATATTTTACGATCTTTGCTTAGTTTTGTTAATGACAATTACAAAGTATATCTTTAAGCAAATTATAAATACTAGCTAAAGTATCTTTATGAACACATTTTACAAGTTTACTTGGAAATACATTTCATACATATACATGGTTATTTCCTTAAAAGGAAACTTTATTTCTTAAATGATACAATGACATCATGGCATGCATCATACATATAATCTTGGTAAGATATTGTAATATCTTGGATAGATCTTCAAGTTAGATAGTTGACATTGGATGGTCTTGATATGACAACACAAAGATATGGAGAGATTGGAGAGATTTGGAAAATCTCTTAGCTGTCTTACCTCTGGCATACACGCGGATCCCTTCGACATAAAGGACGGATCCCTTTTAAGGGATCCGCCGGATCCGTCGAGTGTGTATCAGCTTGCCTATAAATAGCAAGCTAATCACTTGGCCTTCTCATCACTCATATAGCTAAAGTACATACTCATTCATATTACTAACATCATTCATTCATATCATTTGAACTATCTTTTGTAGCAAAGAAGATTAAGCATCAAGGTTCAACACAGAAGTGTAAACCTTTAGTATAGTTACTGTGTGATCTTTGTGTAATTCACACATCATTATTTGTATCATTTATCTCAGTGAGTGTGGTTAGTGTTTTAGTCCTCAAAACACAAAGAGTGTAGGGAGTGGTTGTACCCTTGTGAAAGAACTCGACATTTAGCTTAGTGTCGGTAATTGTATAGGCGACGTTGGGTTAGTTCTGCCCTTAAGTAGAACTCGGTGTTTAGCTTAGTACCGGAAAAGGAAGTAAGCAACGTGTAAAGGTTTTCTCCACCTAGAAGAGAGTTTGTTTCTTAGTGAAGGATAACTCTCGAGTTAGAGGCTCGAGGAGTGGAGTAGGGCAAGGAAGAGAGTTCTTGTAGTCGAACCACTATAAACATCCGTGTTGTGTGGTTTGATCTTTCCTCTCTTTACGTTTCATATATATTGTGTGAATACTTGTCTGAGCTTGTTTCCTTTGAATTAACATAAAGTAACAAAGCGAATTAATTTTAATCGGTAAAACTATTCAACCCCCCCTTCTAGTTTTCCACAATTGGCATCAAGAGCTACGTTACTTAAGACTTTTAAAATATATTATATTTTAAAACTTAAAACGATCCATGGATTTTGAAAACTTTAAAGAAGGACAATCTATACAAAGACCACCTCTATTTGAACCAAATTGCTTTATATATTGGAAGAATCGGTTTGAGACATATGTAAAGTCAAAGGACATAGATCTGTGGTATATTATTGTTGAGGGTGATTACAAGCCTGTAGGTCACGATGATATCTCAAACACACACTCCTTAGAACTAATAAACACACGAACTACTACACTAGATTAAGCTACGTATGAAAATGAATAAGCTAATACGATAACTAGATAAGAGAAGAGAATAAGAAGAAGAATAAGAAGAGTGATCGGCTTTCACTTAATCAAACGTTACATGGACAGAGCTTTCGCAATATTACATGAAAAACCAACAACAATAATGATGCCCTTGCCTTCTATTTATAGGCAACTACTTAGGGCATCCCATGTGCTAATCTTTCTAGAAGAAATTAACAAGGGTGGCCGGCCCATGGGCTACTAATGGACCGGTCACTAAATACAAACATTATAACCCATATCGTGCAACATAATAACTAAATGAACAAGACTTGAACTTAATTAAAACATGTTCCTAACAATCTCCCCCTAAGTCTTGATCATCAATGTTGCTCGACGTCTTCTTTGCTTCTTGGGCTTCTGACGTCTTTATAATCTTTGTTTCTTTGTTCTTGTATAATGATGGTATGATGTTGTCTCAATCTGCCAATCTCCAACGTCTTTTTGTCTTCTCCATCATGCTCATATTTCTTTGACTTGTTTTTCGTATTAAATGTTGAACTTTTGATGTTGCTGAGTCTTAGTGAAAACATTACTTCAAGATATGAACATGATGGAGTCTTGATGGTCGAACTCCAGCTCCTCAGCAGCAGCAGCAACAGCAGCATCAGCAGCACGAACCAACCGGTACTTACAGGCTCAGACTTGAGATCATCAACAGCATAGTGTGAAGACTTTCTCAAATCCTAACCCAGACCATTCTGAACCAGATTCCCCCGAAAGGGATTACACGGACACACCGAAGTGCACCCACGATTCAGTGAGTCGCTGGAGATCACCCCACGACTGTAGACCGTTTGGAGCACACACTAAGCGTAACCCACAAGGAGTTATCTAAGTGACCTGCTGACAGAGTTGTTTGATGTTGCTCTGGCAGGATTTCCATTCAATCATTGATAATCACAATTGTGACTTCTCTCATGAATGTTCTTGGCAGATTGCTGAGATCTGCGAAGGACACTTTCTTAATTTTACATCTTCTGCCCATGATGTAGAACAGCAGAGTAATACTAAGTGTACCTAAGAGATCTTTGATGAATCTCATGGCTCTAGACTTAATTAGTGCACATTTGTTCGGTCATCGGAGGCATGGAGCAGATTGCCTCCTTTTCAATATCAACAATCTCGTAATGAGAGGTCGATAGATTATGAAGGGTTCTCCGTGTGAATGAAACAAATGTCTTTTGAGAGACACTTGAGTGGCTTAGAAGGTTTATTGGTGCGTCACTGGGTCCATGACGTCTTTAGTCTTCAATACCGGTGAAGCTCATCAACCAGTAGATTATGAATTGAACCCAGTGTCTGCCCTAAGGTTGAATAAATGGAGGGCTATTTCTTTTCACCCTTTTCTTTACTTTTCTTTTTAATTCTTCAACCCCTTCTTTCTCCGTTCATTCATTTTCTCCTTTTTTTATATCATACCTAGGACTTTCTATTTCTAGACTATTGGTATTGTCCTGGGGTAGATCCCTCCGGCTCTGGCGGATCATAGGACGGTTTTCCCTAACCTTAGTCACCTTATAACTCCATGTCTATCCTAATGATGCCATAAACCAAACCATTGAAAATCTCTCAAAGTGTCGATAATTTGTAAAGACATTTTGTTGACACCTTGAGAGTTTGATGATTTTCAGAAAGACTCCCCCTTAACATGTGCGCATAAGTAATAAATTTGAAATTTGCACATGCCGGGAAGAGTTGGCACTTTTGAATTGATTGACTTTCAATGAACCTGATCGTTGCGAGACACGCTTACATCACCAGTTAAATTGGCTTGAAATTATTACCCGTCCAGATCAGATTCAAAGATTATCGCTCGAAATCGGTACATTCTACTCAGACACATCCTTTGCGAGACACGCTTACATCACTAGTTAAACTGGCTTGAAATTATTACCCGTCCGGGACATGTCCTTTCGACTACTGACTTTCCTATTCGTCAATTCGATAGTCAATTCTGAGTTTGAGCACACGAGATTCCAGCAAGTGAGACATCATATTTTAATCATCTTTTTCTTCTCCCCCTCAAAAATAGCATACTCATGATGTTTTTGAAAAACGTTTATGATTAAAATATGCTGTTTTTGAGTTTTAGGGAAGAAATCAAGAACATTTATAATTCTTTGAACAAAGATTATATTTTTTCAAATACTCCCCCTTAACAAGGGAATATTTGTCCTTATGAGCAGAATGTTTGGAAAAACTTTAGAAAACATTCTGGTTTTAATTCTGCTCATAAGTAAGAAGCTTTCGCTCCTTTTTAAGGATTGAGGCACTGAAGCGTACCTCAGGGTCCTTTCTTTGAGGTCCGGGTTGTACACTGTTATGTGTGCACAAGCCGTAATGCACAGGCCAATGATGGAAAGAATAATGATATGATGAAATATAAGAATTGATTCTTACATCAACCGCCTTTGCCAAAAGTTGTGAACACCGGGTCAGTCCGCTGAAATAGTCTGATAGCGAACGGTGGACGACCCCCAACATAGCTTTCTAGCCTCCTCATCTGATCCCGATGGTATAACCGTTCTTCCATCTTCCGAATAAATTCCTTGACTTGTCGCAGCTCATTCGAATTCCATCTTCTTGATTTTTCCAACACCGAATCTCGAACTCTATTAGCTAACCCATCACGTACACTCTTTAGGGTATCGTCACAGAACTTGTGAATTTCATTGAATGCCATGAAGCGGTGAAAATCTGTTGTGCTTCTGTAAACGAACCCGAAGACTGGACTATGCAGCATGGTATACTGAGGGTCCTTTTTGCTGTTTAGAAGGAATTGTGGTTCAACAAGGTTAAGCTGAGTCTGATAACTTTCAACACCAAGCTGGAGATCTTCTACACGTTCTTTGATGATGGTTCTCCTGATGTAATGGCAGAGGGAAGTACTAAGTGCATATCGAAGCTCGTTGGTCAGATGCTGTAGTTTGCCTTGGACCTTCATTAGATACATGTCTTCGATATCATTCAGATTTAAATCAGGAAAATCCGCCTCTGAGAATGTGTAGAGATTGTTGTCGATTCTTTTTACTGTGATCTCTTCGAGAAATATATAATCGCATCTTCTGGATCCGCTCACATTGATGACGGCCATTATTCTGAGATCACTGTAAACTGGTTCTCGGGATTTCTGGAGAGCAAGTTTGTACTTGTACCAGTTTTGTCGTTTAGAGTACCAGTGATGAATCCCCAACTCTGCATCACGATCATATTTGACGAGCCTTTTAACAAACAGATGTCTGTTAATAGCTGCCTCTTCAATAGCTGACTGTGTGTAATGCGCAGCTGGTGTGAAAGTGATTGATGTAGCGTACTTTGTCATCCCTTGTGCTCCATTCTTTAGAAGTTCCAGATCGTTGTTGAAGAACATTTGGAAGGGAATTTCCGAGTGATGAAATCTTCGTATCACGGAAAGCGGCTTAGTCCAATCAGTGATGAACGGTTGATTCTTGCCAACTCTCCTGACTACGTCTGGATTAGCCCAGTCGAAGTCACTTGACATTGCTCGTGCAATGTTTTCAAGGTGATATTCAAGCTCTGCTGCGCTGTTGGATTTATCTTTTAGAAGAAGGAAAGCATCGTTCTTGATCCGACGAAGTTCCCTTTTGGTCATCTTCTTAATGTTAAGACTTCTTTTAATCTCTTGAGTAACAGCAAAGGTGCTGTCTTCAACTCGGGAAGCTTCGTCAGTCTGAACTTGAGCACTTGCTAGATGATCAAACCAGTCATTTCCTAGCTCATCCGTATCATTATCCAGCCATGTGACAACAGCTGGTCCAGTAGATGACTTTTTGCTGTGTGAAGGCTTGGACTTGGAGGGCTTTGGTTTTGGTGGTGATGGTGATGAATGAGGTTGATCATCTTGTGGCTGGAATTCTACATCTTCAGTCGTAAAATGCTCATAGTGATGTTCGGTTTCAGTGGGACCAGAGGATTGATGTTTTGGAGGTAGAGATGATGGTTTATGTCCAGTTGGCTCCTGAATATGAATCCCTGACCCGCCTTTGTGTTTCTTATGTTCGGGTTTAGGGTCCTGATCATCCTCATCATCCTCTCGAATACGTTTTCCTTTGTCAGCAGCTTCCTTGCACGATTTCTTCTCAATGTGTGCTTGAAGAGCTGCGATCAGATTGATTTCTTCTTGAGAAGGAGAGGTGATTTCAAAGAGTCTGTCGAGAAGCACAAGCTCGATATATTCAGTGGTGAGATCAGGAAGTGGTTTGGTTTGGGAAGAAGAAGAGACGGCTTCTTTGATCTTTTCTTCAAGTTGGGAATCAATATGTTCATTTATGTTTTGTTGAAGATCAGGAAGAAATTGCTTAACAAATTTCCTTGTCTTGCGTGTCATATGATCTTTGATATTAAAACCAAGAAATTCATCTATCTTCTTTTTACTTTCCTGCATCTCTTCCATTTGCTGAGACAACTTCTTGACTAAGCTTTCCATTTCAGCCAATTTAGTTGTAGCTTGGTTGTCTCGTTGTGCTTGTGCTCTCTTTACTGCCTTTTTAAGTTTCTTTGCTGCAGGAGACACAACTTCAACTTTTGTTACATGGACGATTCTTCTCTTGCTCTTTCCTTTGTAGGCCTTATGAATATTTTCAGAAACAGTTGCTTTTGATTTTGATTTTGGTGATGAAGATCTCGAAGATGATGGAGTGAGTGAAGGGATTGGTTCATCAGATTTAGCATTTGATTCCTTTTGAGGTGAGGGTGGAGGTGTTGGATTCTTAGGTGGTGATCCAGGAGGTGTCTTGGGTGAAGAAGCAGACGAGGGCTGAACTGGTGGTTGTTCTTGCTGTTGTTGGGGGTTATGAACGACCATAGCCAGTTTAGATTCGGTTGTGTCCTTTGGAGGGGAAGGAGGAGGTGTTGGAGTATGAGAACGAAGGTAGCTATCTGCTTCCAGGTTAGCTTGAGCATCCTCCTTACGTTTCCTTTCTTCCTCTTGTCTTTTCTGTTCCTCAAGATCCTTGGCTGCTTTAATTGTTTGATCTCCCAGAATGTCTTTTTCTTCTTCTATGTTCCAATCTTCAGTATCATCATTACGTGGTTGTTCCTCGGGATTGTTGTCAAACATAGAATCAGAAATATCCTTGTCAGATAAAACAATATTGCTATCCTGATCTTTTTCCTTCTCCTCTTGATTTGGTGCGCCCAAGTCGGGTTGATTAACCGAACCTGTTTGCTGAGAGGAGACCGATTCAGCCTTATCGAGTTGATTAATCGTATCAGGCTGAACCTTGGTTGATGCAGCTTCAGATCCTCCGGGTTGATTAACCGGATCATCTTGGGTCAAAACTTCTTCATGAACAGTGTGGGATCCTCCAACTCCATGTGTTCTTTCATACTCCATCTGTTGTTCCAAAACTTTCCTTGCTCTACGCTCTTCATCTTCTTTTAGTGATTTGAGACTCTGCTTCTGTGCATTCTCATGTGAGATCTTATTGTGAAGTTCAGCTTCTTCAGCAGTCATAAAGACATGTTCTTCTTCGGATTCAGATGATTCAGATTCAGATTCAGTATCTTCATCGATGATTCTATTCGGTTCAGGTTTTGGTTGAGGTTTACTGGGTACTCTCCTCTTGATGAAAGTGGTTCTGGGATGTTTTTGCTTAGGTTCAGAGACACTGGATGCACTACCTGTCTTAGTCTTACTTCGAGAACGAGTCTTTGATGATCCTGATTCTTCAACCAATTTTGCAAGACCCACACGACGTTCACGGTATGCCTTGTCGTAATCATGATAAGCTTTAGTTTCTTTGACCTCATCAGGCATCAAAAATTCTGGCAACCGTGCACCTTGTTTGCGTGTGCTTTCTTTTGGGAAGTAGACTTTGCTCAATGTTTTATCCATGCTATACTTATGAACCTCTTGATCAGTAGGACGCTTATCAAGGTCTTCATGTTGATCAAGTAGATAGCTGATAAGAACTTTGGTGTATCGTACAAATGGGATTTTCTTGGATGCTTTACGCATTAAGTACATTATGTCTTCCCAGATGAGAGCAGCAAAGTCAATTGGTTCCTGATTTAGAAATCCCCATAATACTTGAAGATGAGAGAGTCTTGGATGCTCAAACCCACTATCTCTTCCAGTTATGGAATGAGTTATGATGAAGAAGATAGTCCTCCAGGGTTGAGGAATGTATCTAGCATTGACCTTGGAAATTGTGGTTAATGGTGTATCAGGTTGAACATCATAACCAATGTCTTCCAGGAATTGCATGACCTCAGACTCTGAAGGTGTTGGGTGGAATCGGTTAGAAGCCTCAGGTGCATTTGGAAGTTTTAAAGCTTTGCAGAGTGTAGCAGGTGTAACTCTGATTTTCTTTCGATCCAGTGTACAAGTGAAGTACTTGTCATCATTGCTTCTTGTGAAGGTATCCCAGAATTGATGAATGTAGAGCTCTGGAATTGTGTCTGAGCTATCAAGAAGATCCCTGCATTTATGAGCTTTGAGAATCTCTACTGCAATTTGGCAACTTGAATCAGAACACTTGATCTTGTCCAGTTCTACTCATGAATTGTTCTTCCCTATTTCCAGAGTATACCCACGAGGAAAGACTTCTTCTTTGGTGAGAGCAGGAAGAGGTTGTTGTTGTGAAGTTGCCATTGATGTTTCTGAATCAACAATCATATACAAATATACAGAATGCATGTTTGTTAGAAAAATTGTTAGCTTTTGAAAGCAATACATAGCATCCTATTGTATTTATGATTGGTTGTTACATGCTTGGTCAAAGAATTTATCAAAAGCTAGCCAAATTCTATAAAATTTGATTAATTTTGATAAGTATAAAGGATATACCTAAGGAAATTGATCAAAATTTTATATCAGATCACAACTGCGATAAATTATGTCAACTGCGATAATTATTGTCAACTGCGATAATTATGACAACTGCGATAATTATTCAATCAAGATGAGTATCTTAATTGCAATAATTATCCAACTGCGATAATCATCTCAACTGCGATAATCATCCCAACTGCGATAATTAGCCCAACTGCGATAATTAGCCCAACTGCGATAATTATCCAACTGCGATAGTGATGTGTTTTTTTAGGTCTATAATAAACTACCAAGTTTTAAATTTATTTATTGCCGAACTAACCTATAGACTCTAAACACTCACGAGCAGTGTACCCGATCAATGTAGATAGTTTTTAGGTAAGCAAGGGTCGTTCACTAGGAGTGAGATTTCTAATATACTAATTCTAGAGGTATTCGACTCTCCTAAACTAACGTAAAGGGGGGTTCAGCCTGAGAGACTGGCACGGGTTTGGTTTTATTCTAACTAAACTAAGATAAACAAACAATACAAGTATGAAGACACCAAAGATAGGAAGAACGGGTTAGCCAAGTCTAATCCATTTTATAGTTATACATGCTTATGTCTACTTGTTTTAATTCATTCAATTGTTAATCGGCATATCAATTACGAAATTCTGTCACAATTAAGTAACTAGCCCTCGGGGCGGATATGACGAAAGATCATAGTGACTCGTCTAGCATCAATACTAACTTATTGCTTTAAACCATCTAACCTAGTTCGGTATTAAACGCTACTAGTCCTATTAGGTTGTAGACACGTTCCGTTTATGCCAAACAATGATTCCTAATAGAGATTCGGGTTAACACGCATATAACTCAACCAAAGCAACCACAATTACAGGTAGTTAAGTCACATCAATTAAAGTTATAAGGATCATAACCTAGTTACATAGACTTCTACTAGTTATAAGCAATAAACGAGTTTTTATCGACAAGCACCCAATCCAATAACAAAGCAAACACATCGACAAAATCATAAAAACTAATAAAACTTCATAAACATGGCTAACACCTAAGGGTGTTAGCCCATAATCTCTGTAACAAAGTACATAAACATAATCATAACGAATAAAGTATGAAACATAATGAATACGATACGCTAACCGAATGATTAAGTAATATAACAATGATTAGAGATGTTCTTCAAGGATGATTAGGTCTTCAATATTGATCTTCTACTGTTTGGAGAGGCTTTGATCGTCTGGGAATGCCCCTAAGGGTTCCCAAAGATGCCCAAATTCGTTAATGAGTTCGGTATTTATAGATTCTGAAATCTGGGTCGATACGGCGCATCTATAGAGTTAGATGCGCCGCATCTATAAGTAAACGTAGCCTCCAAGTCTGAAACTGACCCAATACGGCGCATCTAAATACCAGATGCGCCTCATCTCCCAATACGGCACATCTAAGGACCAGATGCGCCGCATCTCCTTCAGATACAAGTAGATCTCCTTTTTCTCTTTCCGTGGCCGCTTGAATCACCTAAAACGGAGTCCGGATGAAGATTTTATGGCCAAAATACGAAAGCATCTTCAAGTGTCGACTTGTAATCTAGACTTCTTCATTAAGCTTCTAATTTTCACTTGATCTCTTGAATTCTTGGTAAGGATTGTATATGGCCGATACGGCGCATCGGATTGGTCCGATGCGGCGTATCTGGAGTAGAACAAGTTGGTTCTTCGTTGACCAAAGTTTCATATGCGGCGCATGGTATAATTACATGCGGCGCATTCTTCAAAGTCAGGCAATGGTCTTCGAATTCATCTAAGTATGATGATACGGCGTATCTGTCTAGAATGATACGGCGTATCTCCTTGAGTTTAGTAGACTTTTTCCATCTTGATCAGTTATCTCCATATTTCGTCCAAAATCACTAACTTTCACCAAATGCTCCAATATTACTGAGATTTACAAAAGTAAACGATTAAGTATCAAATCTCATATAAAACAATATAAAACGAGCAATATATATAGGATAAATGATGCTAATAATATGTCGTTATTTGATGTCATCAGATAGTTATGTCAATCAAGATAATTAAATCAATCAAGATAAGAATCTCAACTGCGATAATTATCTCAACTGCGATAAGTATCTCAACTGCGATAACTATCCCAACTGCGATAATTTTGGCCAACTTCGATAAACTCTTATACAAGAGTTTACGAACGCTTTTGACGATACACTTAAATCTTTATCGTGATTCATTATAATGCATGACTTGTGACCACAGATTTTCACAAACAATTTGAATGACTATTATGGGCATTTTGGCTAAGTTATAACAAAAACGAACCACAAATAAGCATAGATCAAACTGCTAGTGTCCATGTTCTTCATAAACCCTAAAATCGAATTGATTCACTTAAATTGTTTCTGGGTACAAATCACGCATGCCAACATTCAATTAAGCATCAAACAACAACATTCCAATAAACACATTACACAATAACGCTTTAACATGGTTTTCCCCAAATTGACGCTTAAACCCTAAAATTCAATGTGAACGATTTATAGTGATTTGGTATAATTAAGCATACAATAAAGGTTCCTAAACAATGTATCAACATTATCGTACAATTGTTTTACACAAAAACACTCTAAATCCAAAATCCCCAATTTAACGCAAAACCCTAGAACTAAATTTTACAATTTTGATTGTTCTAGCCGTTGGATCAAGAATCTGTTCAAAACCATCTTTTATAATCACATATTAATCATAAGATTACTCACAAAAATCGAAAATCTTGAGCGGATTAGTGGAATGATTGTACGCCGTCGATGATGGTGGGTGGGGTGTATTAAATCCGGTTGGTGAGTTTGGCAGATGTAATAACTGCGATGAGTTAATTTTGTTGACTTTAAGTATCTACCAATTTAACTTTGCACGTTTTACACATATAGTCCCCTAACCTTGATTATTTTGAACACTAGGTCCTAAACCACCATCATGCTAACACTAAGTCTCATTTTTGACATTTAAAGCACACAACTTTCCATTTTTTTTTATTTATTTTTTTTAAATCTTATTCACCAAAACTTGTGAAGCAACAATTTCTGAAATCATATGCAAGTACAATTTTAAAATTATGGAAAAGATTATGTCTCCCCCTCAACTTGTGTTCAAAAATAAGTAGTGACATAAAAAAAAATGAACACAGTGTTGGATAAGGGATTGTACTTGCATCCTTATTTTTTTTTTATTTATTATTATTTTTTTTTTAATATATTTACAAAGATAGTTTTGGAAATGTTTGACTTGGTTATTTATTTTTAAGAAACTTTTCCAAATCGTTTGGCGTCAAACATCTCATACCAATCCGGTGAACCAGATCCACAAATCTTGCATGAGGAAAGGCTTTTGTGAATAGATCCGCCAGTTGGTGTTCAGTTCCCACAAAGTATAATTCAACAGTTCCCTTTTCCACGTGTTCCTTGATGAAATGGTACCGAAGATCAATATGCTTGGACTTCGAATGCTGGACTGTGTTGCATGAAATGGCAATGGCACTCTTGGAGTCGCAATATATCGGAATCTTGTTGAATGTGTAACTGTAGTCCATTAGTTGTGATCTCATCCAGATGACTTGAGCACAACAAGCAGACATGGCTACATACTCAGATTCTGTTGAAGACAGTGAGGTGCAGTCTTGTTTCTTCGATTGCCAAGAGACGAGCTTGTCACCCAAGAATTGAACTCCCCCTGATGTACTCTTGCATGTGTCTAAGCATCCTGCATGGTCAGCGTCTGAAAATGCAACAAGTTCAAACCCAGAATCCTTTGGATACCAGATCTCCAAATTAATGGTTCCATTTATGTATCTAAGGATTCTTTTAACGGCTGACAAATGCCGTTCAGTCGGTCTAGACTGATATCGGGAGCAAAGATATGTGGCAAATACAACATCCGGTCTGCTAGCTGTGAGATACATGATCGAGCCAATTATACTACGATACTTCGTAGGATCAATGGGTGTCCCATGTATGTCAGCATCTAGCTTTGGGGATGAGGAGGACATTGGGGTATTATAGGTGTCACAGCTGGTCATACCATGCTTTTTCAAGATTTCCTGAGCATATTTTGACTGACTTAGAAATATACCACGGGGTGATTGATGAACTTGCAATCCTAAAAAGAAATTAAGTTCACCCATCATAGACATCTCAAAGTTTTGTTTCATTAGTTTAGAAAAAGCGTTTGAATATTTTTTATTGGTTGAACCAAAAATAATATCATCCACATAAATTTGTACAATGAGAATGTCTTCCCCGTGTGTTTGTATAAATAAAGTCGGGTCAACAGTTCCAATGGTAAAATGATTAGCAAGGAGAAATGCAGACAGTTTATCGTACCATGCCCTCGGGGCTTGTTTAAGGCCGTAAAGGGCTTTCTTAAGCCGATATACATGGTTAGGATGATCTGGATCCACGAAGCCTTCTGGTTGTGACACGTACACCTCTTCTCGGAGTTGTCCATTGAGAAATGCCGTCTTCACATCCATCTGATAGACTGTGATATTCTTGTATGCTGCGTATGCCAGAAACATTCGAACTGCCTCAATCCGAGCTACTGGAGCAAACGATTCCTCGAAGTCAATTCCCTCTTCTTGGCTGTATCCTTTTGCTACCAGTCGGGTCTTGTTACGAATCACTGTACCATCTGCACCTAGCTTGTTTTTCCAAATCCATTTCAATCCAACCACATAAACTCCATCTGGTCTTTCAACTAATTCCCAAACTTCCAAACGTTTGAATTGTTCCAATTCTTCTTGCATGGATTCAATCCAGTTGTCGTATGTAAGGGCTTCTTTGATGTTTTTAGGTTCAGATTGACAAACAGTGAGTGCATACATGCAATGTTCACTGTCTGAATGAAGTTTTTGTCTTGTGAGGTCTGGATTGTTAGGATTTCCAATTATGTTTACCAAAGGATGATATCTTGTCCATTTGTGGGTGGATGGAAAATGTTGAATGTTGTTCTGGTGATCTGATGGGGCCATATTGCTCGAGGATGATTCTCCTGATTCTGGAATGGTTGGCGGTGGAGCAAATGGATTGAAGAATGCGTTCCCGTCATAATCTGATGGTGTGGGAACTGGAGTAGAAGTGGGGGAAGAATCTTCAACTGTTGGTTGAGGTGTTGTATCCATTGATGATGATAGTTCAGGTTGTGGTGCATCGGCAGCAACTACGGTAGAGGTAGATGCTGATGGATCAGGTGCTTGTTGTATGACATGTGGAGCAGCGGAACTGGTAGAAGCATCTGATGCACTAGTAACACGAACGTCATCAAACATTGGTGCAAACAAATCTTCCAGATCCTTCCTGTTAAAAGGTAGGGGTGCAGCCGAAGATTCAGGAAAGTTCAGACGGTTGTGTGCGGGTTCCAAGCGGTCTTGCTCAGAAGCCATTTCAGTGAGTTCATCAAAATTAGCGTGTATAGTCTCTTGAATTTCCCCAGTCCGGCGATTCTAAATCCGGTATCCCTTGGAGTTCTCACAGTATCCTACAAATATCCCAATATCTGCTTTAGCCTTAAGTTTACCAAGATCATCCTTATCATTCTTCGGATAACACAATGCTCCAAAGACGTGAAAATAGTTGATGTTTGGTTTTCTTCCTTGTATAAGCTCATATGGTGTTTTGCTGTGTCGTTTGTTGATCATGGCACGATTCTGAGTATAACAAGCAGTGTTGACAGCTTCAGCCCAAAGATAATCCGGTAATTGAGCATTGATCAACATAGTTCGAGCTGCTTCCACGAGCGTACGGTTTCGTCTTTCAACTACACCATTTTGTTCTGGAGTGCGAGCTATTGATGTCTGATGAACAATACCCTGTTTCTCAGTGAATTCCCGAATGATTTGATTCTTAAATTTAGTCCCGTTGTCTGTTCTGATGATTCGGACGGTGTTACAGACTTGAACTTGAATCTTTGTGAGAAACGTGATGAGGATAGAAGGAACTTGATCTTTAGTCCGAAGAAAATAGACCCAAGTCCATCTTGCGTAATCATCAACTATTACCAGAATATACTTCTTCCCGTTAATACTCTGAACTCGCATCGGACCACACAAATCCATATGAAGTAGTTGTAGGACATGATCTGTGCTGTATTCTGTTTTGGGAGGAAAATGAGCACGGTGACTTTTTCCTTGTTCACATGCAGAACACAAATGATCCTTGGCATATCTGAATTTTGGTAAACCGTCAACTAATTTCTTCTTGGCAAGGTCAGTGATGGTTTTAAAAATTGAGATGAGACAATCTTTTGTGCCATAACCAAGCCTTTGTGGGATGAGCCTTGGAGAGTAAACAAATGGGAGTAGAAGCTGTCATGCCTTCAAGGGAGATAGTATACAGACTGGTTCCGCGTTTCCCTTTCATGAGGTCGTTGCCTTGAAGGTCACGAATAAAGCAAGTTTTCTCCCTGAATGCTACTTCCAAGTCTCCATCGCAGAATTGTCCCACGGAGAATAAATTATGACCAAGGCCTTCAACATAATACACACGGCTGATTTCGATGTTCCCATTAATGTAATCCCCATAGCCCATAATTGCAGCGAAGTGATCATTCCCGAATCTGACCGTTCCGATAAACTTTGCAATAAAGTTTTGAAGAAGTTTGAGATTGCCGGTCATGTGTCGGGAGCACCCGCTATCAACAATCCAAAGGACGATTTGAATCACCTGCATCACAAACATTGGAAACAGGTGGAGAATTGATAACGGTTGGATCCGCTGGGTTAGTAACACAAGAGGTTTAAGCCTAGAGGAAGCGCCACTAGTTCGTTTCTTTCTCTTAGTCAGCAAAGTTTTAGCAACACATTTTGTATGATCACCAGATAATATGCTATTACGACAAAAAACACAAGTAGCATCAACCAAAACATCTTCATTAATATTTAAAGATTTAGCATCTGTTACATCAATCTTAGAACTAGACTCAGATAAGTGCAATTCTATTCCTGATGTTACATTTGTCTTATTCAAACTACTAACTGGAACTTCTTCAGACTTAGATAACTCCTTCCTAGGTTTCTTGACTCTATTCTTCCTCTGTTTCTTGTGAGTCTTGGAATGGCTGACCTTAGATGTGGTTTCTAGTCCTGTGGAAGTACAAGTAGCTGAATTAGTGGTTATATCAGATGCTTGGGTATGTTCTTTGTCTACTACATACATCCCTGGGGCAATCTTATGAATGTTTGCTTTGCCTGTGTCTAAAACTCTGATTTTCTTCTTCAGATCAATAATGATGTGTTGAAACTCTTGATTTTGTGAGTCTAATTTTCTGTTGAGGCGGACTGTGTCATTTCTGTTTTGAAGAATTTCATCCAGTTCCTTTTCATTTTCAAACAATTTAATTCTTAAGAAAGCTTTTGTTTCCTTAAACTTTTCAGGAACATGACTGTTTTGAAATGATAAAGATGCTATAAGATGTTGAAATTTAAGTTCAAATTCAACACTCTGTTTTTGACACCAGTCAAGCCTTTTTTGAAGATGAAAAACTTTGTTTTCCACATCATTGTTGATCTGTCGAAGAATCTCATTCTCATGTACCAGATTATCAATCTCCATACGCAACATCTTACTATCCACAGCATGATCATTCACAAGTAAAGCATTACCAGATTCATAGAGCGAATTCATAATCACAGACACCACGTCATAACACAAAACTTTTTCCAAGAGTCGATCATTTTCTTTTGCTAAAAACTTCCGTTGAAGTTTTTGACGTTGAACCTTGTCATCTTTAGCTTTGAAAATGGTTTGCATAGATGCTACTTCCGTTTGTAACTCCTCTTCCCATTTTGTTGCGCATTTCTTTAGATTTCTGACATGAGGAAGAATTTTCTTTTGAAGAATCTCTTTCTTTTCTTTTTGAACAGGAGAAAGAAAAGAAGAGACAGGAATTTGAGAACTAAACTCAATTTCATTCTCCAAACGAGAAATGTCGTCCATAAATGTCTTAAAATATCGAAGAACCCGACATTTTGGAGGCATTTGTGGATCAGCAAGATCCTCTGTCAGACATTCTTTGAAATGTACAGCAGTCGTGGGGACAGGAGTTATAGACGAAGGAGCACTTATGTTTGTGTATGTTAACGTTTGTTCTGGATGGTCCTTAGGAGGGACAAATGATTTGCTCAAATGAGGTAGTGCATTATAATCATAATGTACTTTTGAAAACTCTTTTTGTGAATTGGATCGACCCTCAATCTTTTGTGCCAGAAAATCAGTTTCTTCATCAACAGAATACATAACAACACGTTGAAAGGTATCATCTAACAAAAATGTTGCATCATATAACTTGGGATTGTCTTTGAGTGCTTTGTGTGAATTACGGGGTGTGTCACTTCCAAGTGCAAAACTTACTCCTTTAGGACTGGGTTTCACAACATTCTTTTGAATTTGCGTTACAGAATTACCCGTTTTATACACAATGTTTTGAAATTCTTTGAGTTTGGTTTCCAAATCCAGAATTTGATCAAGATATGAGTCAACACGTTTTCGAGTGGCTTGCTTTTCTTCAAGAAGATCCTTCTGAGATGTAGACAGCTCAGATTGAGTTTTGAACAACTCAGAATTTAAAGCATCAATTTGTTTTTTGAATTCAAATTGATCCTTTTCTTTTTGAGAAAAAAGCTCACCTTTGGCTACGGTTAGCTCACGAACTTGACTTTCTAAATTTTGAACTTTTACGTATTCTTGTTGGAAAGCTATTTCAAATCCTTTTTCACGTTTATCTTGTTTAAGATATCCTGAAAGTTGTTGTTGGTAGCACTCATTATCCTTTGTTAACAATGCAATCTTTTCTTTGAGCTTCTGATTGATGTCATTGCATTTTTCTATTTGTGACTGGGTGGTCAATAACAAGGCCTGTAATTCCGAATCTTGATCAGTCAAAGGATCTGTTTGATCAAGATGATCACAATTGTCATCATCAATGAGATCATCAAATGAAACAACGGTATTATCATCATCAAATGATACTACGGTGTTGATTTGATCATCGGATGGTGATGAGAATGAATCATGTTGATCAAACGTTTCATTTGTAGATGAAGATGCAGCTGGTAAAGCAATTTCATGGATGAGACATGTAGGATCAGGTACCTGAGAAAGACCATCGGTATCATAGACCGGGCCTGACTCGGACATATTCATTTCTTGCATGTTAGCCATAAGCATGACTGCAGCATTTGCCTCTAGATCTTCCATTTCATCATCTGATTCCACATTAGCCATAAAACTTTGATCATTCTGAGTCAACCTTCCAGCAGCTTTTTCATCTTTGAGTGCCATCAGAAGAGCCTCTTTGTGATAAGCACTGCCCATTGTTCTTGGCTTCGGACAAGCATTTGCCATGTGACCGTTCCCCCCACAGTTATAACATGTGATAGATGTATTTGCAATGCCTCTCTGAACATTTCCAACAGTCGAATTTCCTCTCTGATCATTCCCCATATTGTTTCTGTTTTCCCCTGCATTGTTAAACCTATTTCCTCCTGACTGAACCCTTTGAGTACCATATCCACGATTTCCTGAACCATATCTGCCAGAAGACCTGTTTTGAATTTCGACTCTGCCATCAGTAACAACTGCCTGATTCCTGGTATTTGAAGATGAACGAAGACGGTTGTTGGATTTGGTGAATCTGCCAAATGCTTTAGCAATCAATCCAAATGCTTCGTTAAGAGAGTTGAAAGCATCCTCTTCTTCATCATAATCTGCATTTGAGTATAGCATTGAATCGGTGTTGTTATATGGAACCATCTGGTTATCAGAGTATTGCTGTGGTGCTTCATAGGAGATGATTTGGTTATGAGGTTGGGGTGGAAGGCTTGGTTGAAAGGATGATTGACCAAATTCCTGGTGTGGTAAAGAGAAGTTAGATTGAGCAACGAGAGCAAGTGAGTTTGATGTCGGTGCGGGTGTGAAACCTCCTCGTGCTGCAATTTCTTTATCCACTTCTGATTGATGTTGTCTGAGGTAATCATACATGAGTCCATATTTGACATCACCAATTTTCTTTGTCTGCCTTACAAAAGTTGCATATTTCTGCCATTCAGGACCAAGACATCCAAGGAATTTGGAGTTGACAGCAATCTTTGGTAACTTTATATCATGACGATCAAGATCATTGATGATGTTGTTGAAACGGTGGTAGTAAGATTCAATGGTTTCCCCTGGTTCCATGATGAAGTGAGTGTACTCCATATACAATTTTGACTCAAGATCTTCCTGGTTTAACTCTGTTCCTTCCATGAGAAGATGAACATGTTCCCACATATCTTTGGCTGTCTTTTGAGCATCAATACTTCGATAGATAGGATTGGGAATTCCTTGAAGTATGAAAGACATTGCCAATTGGTTTGCTTCTTGTTGTAATGTTTGCTCAGTTGTGTAGTTGGCAACAGGAGTGGGAGTGGTGTTTCTTCTCTCTCTGAAGTTGCTGGAACAACAGTAGCTGGAATAGGATAGGGTCCTTCTTCAATGACTTTCTTGAGGTATTGACCATGAGGTTTTTTCAGTTCAACAAATCTGAGGAATCTACTAGCCCATTGCACGTAGTTACCCGGAGTTAGCATTGGTGGAGTTTCTTGACTTCCAGCTTCATGACGTGATTGCTGACTACTAATTGCCTCACACATCTTGTTAAACCAATGAGGTTCTCTGGAGTAGGATGAATAATTCTGCAGTTGTTGATTCTGTTGCATGATTTTTTGTGGGGATACTGGTGGTGGAGAGAGAAATTGATGTTGTTGCACGAATGCTTGTTGTTGTTGATACTAAGGATGAAATTGCTGTTGTTGTGGATGTTGCTGTAGCTGGTAGTAGTAATTGAAATGAGGTGGTTGAGACATATCTGGATCTTAAAGATAATTAAGATATGTGTTGGTGAGATATGTTAAGTTGGTTTTAGAAATCTAAAGATTTTGTCCAAATGCGATAAAGTACTGTTCACCAAATGCGATAAGACAGTTCACCAAGTGCGATAATGACAGTTCACCAAGTGCGATAAGATCAGTTCACTAAGTGCGATAATGACAGTTCACCAAGTGCGATAACCTTCAATATTGATAACGAAAGTAGAAAATGCGATAAAACTATCAAGTGCGATAAAGAATGACAATTTAAATATGTTATCTTAAAGTGCGATAAGTTATAGCCAACTGCGATAAAATATCCAACAGCGATAAGATAATATATCAAACTGCGATGATTTATGGCAAGTGCGATAGATTTATCACAAATCCAAGTTCGATAATTCTCAACTCTTGTACAAGAGAAGAGAAGCAACCAAGTCGAAGTATTACTACTTTCTAATACAAGAAAGTACAATACTGAGTCCCAAATGCGATAATTGAAGATCTCCCAAATGCGATGAAACCCTAACTTATCTTGATTCGAACTGCGATAAAACCCTTAGTTATCTGGATTGCAACTGCGATAAAACCCTTCAAATGCGATGAAACCCTAACTTGTCGAAGTTCACTCAGAAACCAAAACTATCACTTTTCATCAACTTTTCCAATACGCTAAGAATACGGATTACACCAAATCGTCTAAATAACCAATAAACCCGATTGTTTTTTACCTTAAACGATTAGTAATCAAAAGATTTAATGAAGATTAAGCTTTTTAACGTAGAAAATATGAAAACCGATGAAGATTAATGAAAGTTTAACGATCTCAAAGCTACTTTTTCAATACAAACGAGAGTTTAACGTGAAGTTTGAACAAAAACCTTACAAAATCTATAAAACCAACGTAAATAATGATCCTAATTACTCAAACACACGATCCTAATTATCCCTAGGCGAATGATACCACTTGTAGGTCACGATGATATCTCAAACACACACTCGTTAGAACTAATAAACACACGAACTACTACACTAGATTAAGCTACGTATGAAAATGAATAAGCTAATATGATAACTAGATAAGAGAAGAGAATAAGAAGAAGAATAAGAAGAGTGATCGGCTTTCACTTAATCAAATGTTACATGGACAGAGCTTTCGCAATATTACATGAAAAACCAACAACAATAATGATGCCCATGCCTTCTATTTATAGGCAACTACTTAGGGCATCCCATGTGCTAATCTTTCTAGAAGAAATTAACAAGGGTGGCCGGCCCATGGGCTACTAATGGACCGGTCACTAAATACAAACATTATAACCCATATCGTGCAACATAATAACTAAATGAACAAGACTTGAACTTAATTAAAACATGTTCCTAACAAAGCCCATTAGTAATGATATTTCGGGTGGTCGGGATGTAGGAGCTTCTCTTACTCGTCACAGTGATGAGCAAAAGAAGTTGATTGCCAAAAACAATGAAGCCAAAATGATGCTTTACAATGCCTTACCTAAGAAAGAATATGAAAGAGTTTTTATGTGCAAAACGGCTAAAGATATTTGGCAATCTCTTATTATCACTCATCAAGGGAACTCACAAGTCAAAGATAACAAAATTGATCTTCTTGTTCAACAATATGAACAATTTGTTATCTTTGAAGATGAGACCATTGATGGTGCTTTTGCTAAGTTTAATACTATTATTACATCTCTTAAAGCACTTGACGAATCTTTTTCTAGTAAGAACTTTGTCAGGAAATTTCTTAGAGCACTTCATCCTAAGTGGAGAGCAAAGGTGACGGCTATTGAAGAATCTAAGGATCTCTCAAGCATGACACTTGATGAGCTCATAGGAAATCTCAAAGTTCACGAAATGGTGATGGAAAAGGATTCAGAAATAGTTAAAGGGAAGAAGGAGAAAATAAAGTCCATTGCCTTGAAAGCTAGAGTTGAATCAAGTGACGATGAAGACTCTTGTTCAAGTAGCGAAGACGAAGAATATGCCATGGCCGTAAGAGATTTCAAGAAGTTCTTCAGAAGACGAGGACAGTTCGTAAAACCACCTCGTGAAGAAAAGAAATCTTTACGAAAAGACCGTGATGATAAAAAGGGAAAGTTAGATAGGAAGTGCTATAGATGTGGTGATTCCGGTCACTTTATAGGTGAATGTCCAAAGCCTCCAAAGAACAAGTCTAAAAAAGCATTCGTTAGTGGAGCTTGGAGTGATAGTGAAGGAGATGATGATGAGCCTAAAAACAACGAAGTTGCCCTTATGGCTCATGACACAGAAGAGGTACATTCTGACCCATACTCCTCTATAGATGATGAAACCTTAGAAATAGAATATAACAAGCTGTGTGATATCACATTAAAAATCATCAAAAAAAACAAATTCTTGAAAATTTAAACAACACTTTTAGAAAAAGAAGTGTATTAGCTTAAAGAAAAAGAGATACGAATGGAAAAAGGGAAAAATAGTAAAGATACATGTGTCTCTTGTCAAGAACTAAAATTAGAATTAGATGCACTAAAAACTTCACAGGAAGATCTCATTAAGCAAAACTCTAAGTTTAAAAGGTTTGATAAAAACATAAGTTGTGCAGATGAGATAATGAAGATGCAAAAACTTCCTCATGATAAAACCGGATTAGGTTTTATGAAACTAGGAACCTTAAGTGACTTTAAGAAACAAACTGTGAATGAAAAAGAAACTGTTTCAACTAAGTCAGAGGTTCACGGATCCGACGGATCCAGTATTTTGGATCCGCCAGTTGTACCCAAGGGATCCGCGAGTACAGAAGTTGAACAGAAGGTTCAGAAAACAGACCGTACTGAATTTGTTAAGGTCACTAGAAAACCTAGCACTAGTACAACTAATAACAAGATAAAACCAGCTGTGTTCATAGGGAGAGGTCAAGCTAGAAATGAGTATAGAGTTAAAATAACACAACAGAGACCTCAAACTAGTTTTCCCAAACACCCCTTTCCTAAGAGTAATGTTAATTCACAATATCATTTTCAAAATAATTGGAACCAAAATATGCCTAGAAACTTTCAAGGTCCCAATTATATGCCATGTAACTATTATCCTCCATTTGCTTACATAAACCATGATAATGTTATGTTTAACACAAACGGACCCATGAGATATTGGGGACCAAACGCTTGAGTCTTTATTGAACTTAGGTGTGCTTAAAAGTTGAACTTGAACCTGATGAGTGGATCAAAGATAGTGGGTGTTCAAGACACATGACGGGAAACAAAAGCCTTTTCTCCACTTACCAAGTGTACGACGGAGGTAATGTCACATTTGGTAGCAAGCTTAAAAGTAAAATCATCGGAAAAGGTACAATCTCTCATGACTCTCTCTCTCTATTGATGATGTTGCTCATGTTGATAATTTAGGTTTTAACTTACTTAGTATAAGTCAATTGTGCCGTAAAAAGTATAACGTCCTTTTCAGTGAAAATGGAAGTAAAATACTTAAAGATGGCATAACAGTAGGAAAAGGTGTCTTAAAGAATAACGTATATGTTATGAAATTAGATAAAACACCGAAAGACAAGCTTTGTCTTACTTCTCTGGATGAAAACTCAACCTTATGGCATCGACGTTTAGGTCACGCCAATATGAGGTTAATTCAATCCTTATCATCCAAAGAGCTTGTTAGGAACCTACCTAAGTTAAGATATGACCAACACTTTTGTGATGCTTGCAAAATTGGGAAACAAGTGCATAATAGCCATAAGGCTAAAAATATGGTATCTACATCTAGATGTCTAGAATTGTTACATATGGATTTGTTTGGCCCGTCGGCTATACAAAGTTATGGAGGTAATTTTTACACATTAGTTATAGTAGATGATTATTCTAGGTATATGTGGACTAAATTTTTGAAAACAAAAAATGAGGCCTTTGATAAATTTGAAATTCTAAGCAAGAAAATTCAAAATCAACTAGGATGTAACATAGTATCTATTAGAACTGACCATGGTCGAGAATTTGACAATGAAATCCAATTCGGAACATTCTGTGATAAAAATGGAATAACTCATAATTTCTCGGCTCCTCGAACTCCACAATCTAATGGTGTAGTAGAATGGAAAAATAGGACAATTCAAGAAATGAGTAGAACTATGTTAAATGAACAAAACATACCTCAAAAGTTTTGGTGTCACGCAGTAGATACTTCCACATATATCCTAAATAGAGTTTTAATTAGACCATTTTTAAATAAAACTCCTTATGAACTTTATCGAGGTAAAAAACCTACTTTAGGATATTTTAGAGTGTTTGGAAGCAAGTGCTTTATTTTAAACACTAAGAACTATCTCACCAAATTCGACCCAAAGTCGTATGAAGGTGTATTTCTAGGATATTCACAAACTAGTAAAGCATACATAGTTTTGAACAAGGAAACCTCAAGAGTCGAGGAATCATTGAACGTAACATTCGATGAATGTCCACCTCCCTTTAAGACATCACCTTTGGTAGATGATGACTTAGTTGAAAACCAAATGGTTGATAATCAGGAAATTGTTGAAAATGATAAAGAAGATGAACCAATAAAAAGAGATTTAGTCAACATCAAAGAAGACAAAAGTCATCCATTAGAAAACGTCATAGGGAAACTCAATGAAAGAACATTAAGATCTAAAGCTCAAAATGAAAGTAATTTCTTTTGTTTCGTTTCAACAATAGAACCTAAAAATATAAATGAAGCAATAAAAGATGAATCTTGGGTCATTGCGATGCAAGAAGAATTAAATCAATTTATTAGGAATGACGTTTGGACATTAGTTCCTCAACCTAAAAATCAAACCATAATTGGTACCAAATGGGTTTTTAGAAATAAAATGGATGAAAATGGCATAGTATCTAGAAACAAAGCTAGACTAGTCGCACAAGGCTACAATCAACAAGAAGGAATAGATTACGATGAAACATTTGCACCCGTAGCTAGACTTGAGTCTATTAGAATACTACTTGCATATGCATGTGCACATGATTTTAAATTATTCCAAATGGATGTCAAAAGTGCATTCTTAAATGGCTTTATAAATGAAGAGGTATATGTAGCACAACCTCCCAGCTTTGCCGATTTTGAAAAACCAAATCATGTTTACAAATTAAAGAAAGCTTTATACGGACTTAAGCAAGCACCAAAAGCTTGTTATGATCGACTTAAGACCTTCTTAGTTGACCATAAGTACTCCATGGGCCTAGTAGATAACACACTCTTCACCAAGAAAAAGGGATCACATATTATCATCGTCCAGATATATGTGGATGACATTATATTTGGTTCAACTTGTCAAGAGTTATGTGATGATTTCTCAAAAATCATGCATGATGAGTTTGAAATGAGTATGATGGGGGAACTTAACTTTTTCTTAGGTCTCCAGATAAAACAATTAGAAGATGGGATATTCTTCAACCAATCAAAGTATATCAAAGATATGCTTAAGAAGTTTGGTCTTGAAGACTCAAAACCAACTAAAACACCTATGTCCTCCGAAACCAAACTCACAAAGGATGAAGAAAATGAATCCGTAGATAACACTAAATATAGGTGAATGATTGGTAGCTTACTCTATCTTACGGCTAGTAGGCCGGACATTATGTTTAGTGTTTGTCTATGTGCACGTTTTCAAGAAGATCCCAAAATATCTCATCTTGAAGCCGTTAAACGGATATTTAGGTACATCAAAGGCACTACACATGTAGGATTATGGTATCCCAAAGGAACGGGTGTAGAAACCATAGTGTATGCCGACTCAGACCATGTCGGTGACTATGTTGATAGGAAAAGTACTAGTGGTATTTGTACTTTTGTAGGATATTGTCTCACCTCATGGTTCGCTAAGAAACAAACAGCCCTCGCAATCTCAACAACAGAGGCATAGTATGTGTCTGCAGGAAAGGCGTGTCAACAAGCACTATGGATGAAACAAGCTCTAGTAGACTATGGAATCGAACTCAAAGACATCCCCATTCTTTGCGACAACAAAAGAGCTATCGACCTCAGCAAAAATACGGTCCAACACGCTAGAACCAAACACATTGAAATACGTCATCATTTCCTACGCGACAATGTTCAGAAGGGAAATATCTCAATTGAGAAAGTTTCCTCAGAGGACAACATTGCCGACATTCTCACAAAACCTCTCAGAAGAGAACCCTTCAACTACCTCAGACTTGGATTAGGATTAATGGAACTTAGTGATTAGAATAGACAATAGCATAAACCTTAGTTTAACCTAACTCGACACTAAACCAAAAACTGTGTTTTGATCCCGCGGATCCAAACGATAACAAAGGCGGATCCTTTGTTAGGGATCCGCCAGATCCGTCACATGCACAGGTTGATATATTATAAAATATACAACACCATGTAATATTCATCACTCTCCTAAAACTTATCACCTACTGAATTCGTCCCATACTTCACAAAATTCACAAATTAAGCCATTGTTCTCAACCAAATTCTGCTCCAAACATCACTGTAAGTATCCTTATCATGTTTATACTCCTGATCTGCGTCTAGGATTTCCATTTCATGCACAAAACCAAACCTTGGGGTTATGCATAATTCTTGAAAAATCATGAAGCATAATTTCTAAATTGCATAACAAATCATGTTTTTCATAGTTAGGAATTGCATCTGATAGTACATTGTAATCATTCATCAAAAACCCCATGAGAAATTTTTGCTAAAATATTCTCACGACTAGGAAAAACGGTTTTTGGACATTGTTCATACAAATACAAAAACGTTAAGTTTTAAACATCACTTGCATCATGTCTCTTGAATGCTAAAGGGAATACATAACTAATATGTATTTTTGGGTACATTCAAATGTAGCTACATTGAAATAGGAGTGTTTGGGTTATCTCTTGTTTTATTATAAAACTTGCATAAACATAATTTTCATGCATCAAAATGAGTCGAGATAATCGCACCTCCACATTGTCCCCATGTAGGCACACACTAGACATATCTCTATATTATATATAACAGGAGGCGTTACACGTAGATAACGCCACCTCAATGCCACCTCAATGCCATGTAATTGTTATAGCATCCATGTCATCACATTCTGTCCATGTAAGCAATATTTATAATTAATTTTGTATTTTTCTAATTAATTTCGTATCCATGTCATCACATTTATTTTCGAAATTTATTTAATTTTGCAAGACTACGTAGATAGCCATGTCATCACATTTATTTTCGAAATTTATTTAATTTTGAAAGACTAAAATTCTGAATTTTTTTAAAAATATTGACACTTACAAGGATTGAACCAAGGGTATTGATAACATTAACAAGAATGATAACCACTAAACCAACACATTTTTTTGATTATATCTTGCAAGCCCAAATTTATAAACCTATGCAAACCATTTTTATTAGATAAATAGTAACCCTAATTAAACATATAAACCTATGTAAAAAAAACACGGTTCATTCATATTATTATAATTAATATCCAACTTTTATTCTTTTATCACCCAAACCCTAATTTTCCCTCAATCAAAGATCGATGATGATGATTATGGTGGATGATATAAACGTTTTCATCTTTGCCGCCCCCTCTCTACTTCATTGCTCGACCAAAAAAAACAAAACATCAGGTTAGTTGGTATGTAATATAATTATGCAACTTACATATTAGTTTTTTTTTTTTTTTTTTGCTGATATATATGTTTATATATATGAATCTTTGTATCACGTTTTATGGTTTTTGTTTAACTGGCCACATACAGGAAAAAAAGGTACGTCTCTTTTCCCTCGAAACCCTAATGATGAAACTTTGTTACTGTGTATGCGTATGTTGGTTTCTTTGTAGCTTTTTGCAGGTTAGATGTCTTCTTTACAGGTTAGTTCTCTTCTTTTTAACGCATGTTGCTTTAATGATTCTTAAAACAACATGTAGGTCTGTTTATAACTCATTTATTCAACAGATTCTATCATGTACATATGTTGCTGAAAGCATACAAATACTCCTGATATAGATTGACAGGTATAAAGTTAGAGGAAATCTATTTAGCATGAAATAAAAAGAAACCTTAATGATGAATCTTAACTAAATTCATTCTTTAATATTGTATTTACCTTTGTGCAGGTTACTTGTGATTTCTGCATGGTCATGTTTGACTGGTCTCATTGCCAGGTGTATTCCCTTCAAGTTTCGGTATTCTGAGGGCAGCAATGGTAACAAATATGACAAGATTTTGGAGGTACTAATGATCAACTCTACAAGTGGACCTGGTCTTTTGTTACCAAAGGTACAACTTCTTGATATTGTATGTTGTTATATATGTGTTGGGTAATTATATATATTAATAATTAAAGGATGCTTATGATTAATCAAAGCTTAATAATCGAGGATACCTTTTTTTTCTTTGAGTATATTTTATCTTATTCCTCCTGGTCGCTTTTCCTTTTACCACATATGCCTATATATGTTTCAGCTCAATTTGTATTTTCTTTTTACATGCATGACTAACGAATGATTTAGTTACCTTTAGTAGTCCTTAATCTTATCTGATAAATGATCAAACAGTTGAGGAGACAGCTGTACGTGAAACATGGAACAAGCCGGAGTCCGAGGGGATTTGATGGTGAGTTTTAGATTGTTTCTTTTTCCCCTTGATTACATTCTAGCTGTATTTTCGTAGACATGCATTTGTGCTATCTGTGCTTGCTTTTTTTGTTTCTACTTTGTCATTCAGTTATCTTCTCTATGCTTTCTTAATCAATAACTTTACTGATATCTTTATTTTTTATAGATAGTTGATTTCCAATTATAAGATTATACTAATATTAAGAAACGACCATTTGATACTAATATTAAGAAACGCATATCGTGCCTTTTAAATAATCGGTTCTATTTTATACATGTTTATATTATTAATGTTCGTTACTTTTCTATGGTTTTATATGAAGATGAATTCGGATACTGATCAAATAGTTGACATGTTGTTCGACCTTGCTGCTGATTTCCACACGTACTCCATCCTAAGGAACCATCATCATGTTGTGTAAACACTTCTCTCCAATAGTTTACTTATTTACATTTTACAGTTATGAAGTTGTTTATCAATTCAGTAATTATCCAGTCTTTGAATAAATTGCTATAAGAGATTTCCTTTATCAGAAACACACTTTGGCGGACGTTCATCTAATTTCCTTTTCAATATTGGTTTTTAACCTTTTTTGAGATAAAACATACACATTACTTCTCTGTAACATCAGTGTCTACATTTTTAGGTGCTTATACGTCCAAATATCTAAGCTTTGCGCCAACGGATATTTTTACTTCATTATGCATATTCGGCTATTGTTATGTGCTCAACAAGACTTTTTTCTTACATTGCAGAGCGCATGGCAGTATGGCACATAGAATATCAAAGGATACCAATAATACCATGTTGAAATAAATTGTCCCACTGTGATATATATGAATCAAATAATATACATCAAATTAATGGTTCCACTGATACATCAAATGCTTAAACAAATAACCCTTTTAAGATACATTATAGTAATTCTGTATATTGTGGATTTATTTGTATCCACTTAAATATTTGGATCATAGTCATCTGACAGGAATCAGGGAAAAGAAAAAGGAAATCTACAAGATCACTTAAACGGTTTGTCTTTTTAACTGTCTCTTAAAAGGGTTATTTGTTTATGTTAGTATTTATTATTTGTATCCACTTAAATATTTGGATCATAGTCATCTGATAAAATTTATTACAGGAATCGGGGAAAAGAAAATGGATTGGCCTGTGAGGCTTAAAGTGGCAATTGGTGCAGCAAGAGGACTTGCTTAATTGGATTCAAGTTCTGCTGTTGGAATTCCTTTTGTACATAGAGACTTCAAATATCTGATAAAATTTATTACAGGAATCGGGGAAAAGAAAATGAATTGGCCTGTGAGGCTTAAAGTGGCAATTGGTGCAGCAATAGGACTTGCTTAATTGGATTCAAGTTCTGTTGTTGGAATTCCTTTTGTACATAGAGACTTCAAATCAACAAACATCCTTCTGAGTGATGACTACGAAGCGAAGGTATATTTATCTTTATTTCGTTTACTATTATTCTGTTTCTATTCATTTACATGTTTCATTCCATGGTTAGGCAAATCCTCAAATGACCCTCTTTACGGGTAGCTCAAGAATATCAGGTAAAGTGGCTTATGACCTAAACGGTCAGATTAAATTGGAAGATGCAGGATTCGACTGGAAGATTCTTAGACCTGACGTTCAAGAGGTTCAATACTTTGTATATTTTGGGCTATAAATTAGTAACTTTATATGCAGAACTGGGGCAAAACCTCACTCATGAGTCAACTGAGTGAACTTGCTGGGAGAGGAAGCTTGATAATTTGACAATTGGCCCGGTTCTTACAGTAAGTTCTCACTATGTTACAAATAAAGAACATCTTAAACTTTGAGATATTAAGATTTTAACTTTTCCATCTTTGTTTTTATTATCAATGTTTTAGAAAATCAAAGTTTTACGAACCTCAAAAAATCTGATTACTATGCTGTAACAACTTTGAACAACATAAGCTCATTCAAAGAATATTTTCTACTACCTGTTTTACTACAACTGATATGAGCCGCTTTCTTTTTTCCCATTCTTATGTATATTCCTTAGAAACTGTTCCAGTTAGGACCGTCAACAGACAATGTTCCTCGGGTCTTCAAGCAGTTGCTGATGTAGCTGCAGCTTCAAACGGTTTGTGTGACACTTTGGGTGATGTGTCTGCTGCTAATGTTGAAATTAAAATGACACACTTGGCAGCACTATAACTGGCGTGGTCGCAGAAACATCTGCTCCAAAAGATGGTAGTAGAACCGGACCAGAGTTTCGGCCACGGCGAGTTATATGTGGAATTATCAAGGGCGACATCTCCCGGAGGGCTGAAGATACTTATTAACCTGTCTGCGCATACCCTAGGTGGTTAACAGCTACTCTAGCATCCCCACTTTAGAGATACTCTGTCCTCCTAACAATGCTAATATTCCCATCTTATTTATAATATGAACTATATCTCCATGCTATATGCTATATCCTTTATGTGTTTGCCCAATCTATTTACTTATTACATATTCTCAGTAGTACGACGACACATACTCAATAATAATTATTTATTGCATACTATAGATATGTCGTCTGTGTTTGCATACCATAGGTTGTTAACAGGTACTCCGGCATCCCCACATTACAAATACTCTCGCCTCCCAACAACGCTAACATTCCCATCTTATTTATGATATGAAATATATCTCCATGCTATCTGCTATATATAGCAAGATTTTATGATATTGGGATTGGTGCTGGTTTGGAATCCATGACTGCCAATCCGATGGATTGGGACGGATCGGTTAACCCAAGGGTATACTCTAATCTCCGACTCACCTGTGAATAAATACTCACATATCTCTATATGTGAATCCGTATTATGTTATATGCTTATACTTTGCTTGTGATTAACATTAACAGGTGAAGACAATGGCACAAGCTCAAGATTGTCTTCTTCCAATGGGGATTACGTCAGAAAATGTTTCACAGCGCTTTGCCGTGACGAGGAAGGAACAAGATCAGGCTGTGGTGAGTTGAATAGAACAATTTTGAAGGTATCAAAACTCTTCGTAATGAAGGTGCTGCTCTTGAGGTATATCTAATTCCCCTTGCAATAAACTAACATGTTATCAAGAACACATATATGAACTTCCGTCATATCAATTTGTCGCCAATATTTATGCAAACAAAGAGTCAAATGGCTGAAACATTTTTCTAAGCTTCAATGATTCACATAAATTTCTGATTTCCTAACAAAGTTCCATCAGAAATAATCTATAATGCTATGATCCACCCTCTATTTACGTCATTCATGAATACCAAACAGTTATATATTGGTGCCACACTCAATACTATCAAACATACATGAGAAGCTGGGATTGCATTAGCAACGCACCTTTGAAAGAAAATTACTGGAGCGGGATTTGAGTTCTTTATGGCAGCGATAATGGCATGAGCAATGAAATTTCAGATAAGCAATCCACAAAAAAAAAACCCCACACATTGTCGAAACTGCTTATCTACTTTTTAGATTATTGAACCCTCTCTGAGTATGAATACGATGTGAGGTATCACAACTTCAAGCGAATTGTGTAGTGTGGAATATATATAATATGATACGATTATTAAGCACCATCCCTGGCCATCACATAATAATAATAATATGCAAGTTTTTTTTACTGTTTTCTAGGATGATTGGAGTTACCTGTTTCCAAATATTGTTGCGAAAGAGACACGCATAAAACTCGTGTCTCCTAGATCAACAGAGGATAACCCACACGGGACCTTGCGCATGGTAGTAATCTGCACTTTTGCTTTCTAATTCATACCATCAGATTTTTTTTTTTTTTTTTTTTTTTTTTTTTTTTTTCATGAATGAATGAATGAATGTCTTGCACTTAGGTCTACAAAGAGATGCAAGCCAATTCACCCATGGTTGCCAACAGGAAGTTCACTCTCCTTAGATCGTGTACACAAATTGGTCAAGCCACGCGGGTCATTGCAGAAATTTCACATTCTCACTCCCCAAATAATTATCGTCGGCTTCCTTCTGGATGCTTGATTCAAAAGATATCTGAGGGATTATCAAAGGTTAGTTAGTATACAGAATGCACACACACAGGCACATCGTTTATACACACAGTCCCATCATGATTCCTCGTGTGCTGTTATGAACAGGTAACATGGGTGGAACATACGGAAGTTGATGAATCACATCAGAGGATAACCCACACGGGACCTTGCGCATGGTAGTAATCTGCACTTTTGCTTTCTAATTCATACCATCAATTTTTTTTTATTTTATTTTTATTTTTATTTTTTTATTTTTTTTTTGATAAATAAATTTATTCTTATCCAAATGAAGTTAATTATTAAGGCCTCAATCAACTCTGGTGTAAATTTGTAGGCATTGGCTCTTGATAAGCGTTTTGTTGATCCACGGACCACGAAGATCACTTAACCCCACACAAGCTGAGAAAGAGGAGGGTCTTTTACCTCTGGCCGATGCTTTACCAATTATTTCTCAGGTGAGTGATTTTCTCTAGATACATGCTAGAGAGATTACACTGTTAGTCCCTAAACTCCATGCGTATTTCGCATATGGTCCCCAGGTCTGTATTCGTTTCATAGCGTCAGTGGTCCAAACCACTAACAGCCGTTAAAATTATATTTAGACATTTAAATGAGGCTTTAGTTCAGGTTTTGAGTTGCTCTCTAGAAAACACTCATATCCCCAAGTAACCGAAATTGATCCCATTGTAACTTAGATTGCACGTTTATGCTCATAACATTGAGACAGTTAAACGCCTCCAGGGAATTGTAAGAGATCCTCGAGCTGGGTGAGTAGTTAAATTTCTTTCATTTTTGTTGATTTGTTTTGGTACTGGATGCCATTGAAAACTGCATTATATGAAAAAGTGATTAGCTGAAAATTCTTATTAAAAGCTAAGATAGAAAGTTTGTTGTTGGTGTAGATTTGAGCAGAGTTAATCAGTCATCCGAAAACATTCAAATCTTAGCAAGGAAGGAAGGAATGATCACCAAGACATCTAAATTGTTGGGGCATGAAGAAACTGATGATGAGTTAAAGGAAGCCATGGCTGATTTACGTGCCATAGATGTTGACATCATGACTGATGATGAGTTAAAGGAAGCCATGGCTGATTTACGTGCCATAGATGTTGACATCTTGATTCTCGGACAAAATTTACTTTAATGTTTCTTTAACTACTTTTAGGGTGTATTTGTGTAAGGAAATGGGCATGTAAGTCATAGAGTATAGTTGTTCAATGGTATGGGTTTAGAGACTAAAATTGTTGCCTGTGAATTAACAAAAAGAATAAGGATCCATATCATTTTGAGACTTATATCATTTATTAATTGAAGGGGACAATTGTTATCTTGAGTTTTAATTTTTTTACTTCTTTGTTAACATGGTGGTTAATGTTTCTCTCAATTTCTATAGGTAAGAACAATTGTGAAACCAGGTAGTTCTCAAGACTTTCTGTAAGCTTCATTGAGTGCCATGTTATCTATGACGGACATTCTTTCCATCATCAAGACTTTTGGGTCTCAAAGTCGGTCGATGGGTTGAGTAATGATTCAAAACAAGTTATCGAGGCAAATGGTCGATAATGCTCTGAATATTTTTCTCATTCATTTGTTAGATCTGTTTTTTGTAGGAACTATTTGTGAGATATGTTAACGGAATCGTGTACAATAGTACACTCTCCAATAAAATGTCATAATACTTATTATGCATGATCATTTTAAAGTTACTTCACAACATTATATTCATTTATATGCGTATGTAGGTTCTAATTAAGAGGTTTCAAGGCTTGTGTTTTTGCTCCTAAGCTCCTAAAGGTGATTCAGGTGACATTCAATCATTCTAATTTTACTTTCAATAATTTCAATCTCAAATTGACTAAGTTATGTGATTTAATAAGTTAGTAATAATAGGGTGTTTGGGTAAACGTATTTGAAAAGTTGCCTTTTGATACTATTAACACGTTACACATTTCTTTAGCCAAATTGCCTACCTTTGTAGACGAATTATACAAGTAGATATTTAAGTGAAAATTTAAACACTCTACTATCTAGAGGTAATGATTACCTATTTTTAAAATACTCCCTCCGTCACATTTTAATTGTCGTGGGACCCAAAACACGGTCTTCTTGCTTCAACTTTGACCGTAAATATTTTTGTTTGTATTATATAATACTTGATGAAAGTTATATCATTGAAAAGCCCCTACATTTATGCGTAAAAAAAACTGCAGTTCATTCGTAATATATTTTTTTCCCGAAAACCCTAATATCTTTTTTTCTCTCACAGTCTCAGTCTCATCTAATAGAATAAAATAATTTGCTTACGGTGGTTACTGTATTTTTTTTTCTAAATCTTTGTTGATGGTTTATTGCAGGTCGGTTTTATGCATTTGAGAAAGCACAATTGTTCCTTTTACATTCGGGACAAAGAAGAAAGGTTAGTACACTTTTTGTATACACGAATATGATTTGTGAATGGTTAGTAATTTGAATCGTGAGTCTACTGCTTATGTTAGGTTTCTTTTTGTGTCATAACTAATTAACATTATCAAAATTATTATGATTAGTTGATTAGTTCTTGGTACAATCAAAATCAGTTATTTGACTTTATTAACCAAAGCTCAAATATTTTTGGTGTGAATTAACTTATAACCATAACAGATGTTACATATAATCAGATAACATAAACCACCACAGTAGCTTATAAATGGGTTGATTTTGGATAAAAATGACTTTTTGAGGTTAAATGGGAGTATTAAGGGTAAGGAGAGAATAATGTGATGTTATGGTCTTACTGCCACTTCTTGCAGCGTGTATTTTATTAGGAATAGGATTATAGGATGCTGTGATGATTCTCAGTGTGTCCGATTAGTACAGCAAGAATCGAATTTTTAGTACGTTTGTATATGTTCAGTAGCCATTGTATCTGTCTCTGCTTAAATCGTCTTCTGATAGTATATGTTGAATAGCCATTGTGTCTATTTCTGCTAAAGCAAGATTACCTTTTTTGTTTACTGAGATGGGGTTGTCATTAGAGTACAGAGTGGGCACCATGATCGACTTAATGCTGTTTGGTTTGGCGACTAAGGTTAGTACTGCTATCGATGTTAGTTAATGTTGCTCTTGATATTGGTACTGCTACGATGGTTTATGCTGCCTATCTAATGTTAATGCTGCTATTGACACGTTACTGCTGCTACTTACATATTAACCCGCCACCTCATCCATCATGAGCTCTTAAATTGTCCAATTAAAAAATGCACACGCAAATTTTCAAAGCAAGGTGACATGGAGAGACATGTGCAAGAGAACTTTCATCAAGTATTATATAATACAAACAAAAATATTTACGGTCAAAGTTGAAGCAAGAAGACCGTGTTTTGGGTCCCACGACAATTAAAATGGGACGGAGGGAGTACAACACTCTACATAATTAATTATAACATGTGTTTGAAATGTATATAATTTGTATTATACAACAATGTAGACTACATAGTACATCGGAAGATAAAGTTATGCATGCATTTGGCACCATTATATATAAAGGCAAAAAAAAAAAAAAAAAAAAAAAAAAAAAAAAAAAATACCTCCGATCATTTAAAACCATAAACATCCGATTTATCATCATTCACTTATAAAGACCAGAAAAAAAACACACCACCTACATAATGAAAAAAAAAAAAAAAAAAAAAAAAAAAAAAAAAAAAAAAAAAAAAAACTCTTAGATAAAATAAAAAAACACCATTAACAATTTACATGTACGTCAAGCACAACATTCTTAAAAAACAAATAACGTAAACTAATATGATCAAAATATTAGATAAGCTCCCCGTTCAAAAAAAAATTCCTTTAACTAACACCTAACTAACACCATCAAAAGAATAATTATAAGTCATGCCCGCCCATCGGGCGGGCTTCGAAATCTAGTATATATATATATATATATATATATATATATATATATATATATATATATATATATATATATATATATATATATATTTCTTTTTGATATTTTCAACTAAACTATATATATATTTTTCATGTCTAGGATAATCATGCCTCCCGTCACCAACTATGATCACAAACACACCGTCAATTACCTACCTAAACACCATAAAACCAAAGGACTTAGTGACCAACAGGTTGAAACTTTCAAAGCCCTAGAAAAACACTACGTACATGAGGGTAGGTTTATAGAGTCCTCATTCTATGAAGGAACAAATCTTAGAGAACAACTAGTGGCCATTCATTTTGATTCCCTCCTAGATATCGACGAACCAATCATTCCACGATTCATTTTAGAATTCTATGCTAGCGTCATTCTAGAGTCAAATGATCATGGTTACATTAACATTCGCTTCAGTGTCAATGGAACACAATACAACATCCCCTTAAATCAATTCGGTGAGGTCCTAGGAGTTCCAAGTTATGGAACAAGTGTCTATACCGATAAATGGTCATTAACTATTCTTGAGTCAAATCTTGAACGAACGGCACCATATGCCACTCCTTTAGCCTCAAAAGAAGTCATTCGTGGGCATCTCTTCATTCCTAGAAACAACCCCACTAGGATGTATCGAGGTAAAGAAGTAGCTAGAGATCCGTTTGCTATGGAGCAAAATGAGATTAAGCCCGAGTTTAGGAAATTGGAAGAAGTTTTAAGGGCAAATGTCATGTGTACGGTAGGAAATCGTGATCACATCAATGCTTGTCTTTGCCACATGATGTACAATGTGTCAACCCGTCAGCCCTTCAATCTTGCTTACTATATCGCCAAGAGAATGGCCGATATTCCGGTTCAAGGAAAAATGGCATTACCCTATGGAATGCTCTTAACCCGTCTTTATCGAGCATTTGCACCCATTCCTAGAAATGCCTTAGGCTTTGTTTCGGATTATGATGAGATCCAACGCACCTTTGCTCCCTTAAGCGACCATAGGGTAGCGCTTGATAAAGGCAAACGCCCTCGTGTTCTAACCTCATCATCTTCATCATCAATGAGTGACGATGACGGCTTACCAAATTCAAGACTTCCTCCACCCGAGTACTTGAGACAACTTCCACCAATTCAGAATGAATCTCCTGAGCATCGTCAAATGAAGGGAATGGTGAAGAATTTAGGTCGATGGATCATGAAGCTTCACAAGGGAATGAAGAAGTTGAAGAAGAAATTGAGTTGATAGGAGTGTTTGGAACTAATCGTTTCTAGACAATGTTATGTTGAATGGTCATGTTATTAACTTGTTATGATACTACTTGAATTGTATGTGAACTAATCAATCCTTGCAGGTCAATAACACTTAGTGTTATCAATTTTCCAAAAGTAAGCCTATGTTTGGCTTAACTTCTATTAAGGTAAATTCATATGATCGGATTATTCTATGATTAAATACGTGTTGTTATCATCATATTTAGTTATTTTGCATTACATATTAGATGATAGATATGCTCCAAGAAAATTTTCGGATTTTCGTCAAAAAACACGAAATATGACATTCTCTCTGTAATGTTTTAGCATTTTTGCCAGACGGATTCGGCGGATCCCTTACTTTGGATCCGCCAAGTGTTAGCATTGGCTCCGTCAATTGACAACCTGCGGATCAGGCGGATCCCAATTTAAGGATCCGCACGCCTTGTCGATTGGATCCGCAGGTATAACAGTTAAATTCTTAAATCTTTTCGACTCATCCCGATTCTTTGATTTCAGTCTCTAGTGTTCTATAGATTAGGTTCACTGATCACTAATAACACTTAGAATGATTAGGAAATCTTTAGAAACCTAAGAACAAAATTTCCCACCAAAATTTTAATTTTTAAATCCTAGGAGTAAGTTACCTTTCTGTTACAAGTAAGGAACCCTTTTTAGGGATCCTTCAAATCCGTGGGTACATCACATCACAGGATTTTCCACTACCCCTTAGCATTTACTGCATATCTTCTTCTTCTTACTCAACATAAGTTCTATGGATTGACTTATGTGATGTGATTTGCACAAATTTTTGTTCCAAATCATTTAGAACCAACATTCTCTATTGGATTCACATCAAATCCAAACACACAGACTCATATACCTTCTGCCTATAAATTGGTACTTTAGGATCATCACTTCACACAACAACCATTTCCCCTCCTGTACATCTTAGCTATCATACTTCAACATGACTAAGTCAAACAACTCTTCCACATCCAGACCTTCAAGAAGAACAGCCCGCATTAGTGTTAAACCTTGTTGTTTTATCAACTTAGCTAACTCCTCATCTGAGGAAAATTCTCCTCTCAATATATCATCACCCATTGCTAGTGAAAATTTTCTTACACTCTCCACTCCAACACCATCAAATGTTGTTATACAAACACCACCACCAACCATTACTCCAATAGCCACTACTCCACCACCGGCTCCAAACCAACCTGTTAGATCACCATCACCACCAAAATTACCCAAACTCCAACCCTTGGAATTATTTAGGACTCCTCCTACATCACCACATCTTGATGACTTAGAAGAACTTTCACCAAAATTACCCAATCTTCCACCCATGACCTTTGAAGGTCAACAACCCATGCTTTTTCACCCGGTCTACCCGGATATCCATGGCCCTCTATACCATGATGCACAATCTTCCCAACCTCAACCACAACCTCTATCACCCACATCCACTCTAGTTGCCATTGACGAAGCAATGTGGATGAACATGCCTCAAACCCAAGAAGAGATTAGTGAAGAGCTCAACCGTCTCTACACTCTCTCGGGTATAGTTGATCACTGACTAAATGAAGCCATGGACATCCAAAACATCCTCATGAACTCCCTCCAAACACCACCAACAACCAATGAACAACAACAACAACCATCCAACAACAACAACAACCAACCACCACCACCACCACCACAAAACTTGGAACCTAGTCTTCCTCCCGGTTTTTCAAGTCACGATTGCGCACATTGTGAGAGAACATCTCACTTGGCCCAAAGGACCAACATTTTGGTCCATGAGCTTCAAAACGAGATGAGGTTCATCTTGAACCATGTTCTCGAGCGTCTCAATGCCATCTCTCATCCTCCTCAATAGGAGCTTTCTAGTCTAGTTGTTATTGGTTTAGGACTTTTTAGTTATTTCTAGGATGTCTTTTTATTTTACTTGTAACATCATTTCATCATTGTGACTTTTGTCACAAAATTTTCAATATCTATGAATGTGATGTTTTATGCTTATGAGTGATCAACATATTGCATATTATCATTATCTTTGATAACTAACATCCTTATATAGCTTGTTGTACTCTATATCATGATTGCTTTAGGTACAAATAATCATCAGACACTTACTTTGACTTTTTAAAGTCAAAACATATTAAAAGGCTTGTTTGGAATAACACTTCTACTTCTTCATTGAAGTTATTCATCACTAACACTTCATTTGCAGCATATCATACCCTTCAAAAGTATACGTTGGTACTCGAATAATGAGGGAGTATACACCGAGGGGGAGCATATCATATTCTAACCATTTGTTTTGTAGGATCATGCATCATTACCTTGTTACTCCATTTAGGGGGAGTATCAAACAAGGGGGAGCTCTTAAAGTTCTCAAAATCGCATTCCGCTACGCAACTCTTCTTTTTGTTTCGACAAAAAGGGGGAGAAAGGATTAAGTTTGCATAATTGTGAATCATCACAGTACATATACTTTTTGCATAAAAAGTTTTTAAACTAAAATAAAACAAACTTAATCTATATTTTAAAGAACTAATGCTATACTTATTATCTTGCTCAAAAATATACTTTATGTTTTGTCATCAACAAAAAGGGGGAGATTGTTAATACAAATATCGTCCCAAAAATGTTATTTATATTTTACGATCTTTGCTTAGTTTTGTTAATGACAATTACAAAGTATATCTTTAAGCAAATTATAAATACTAGCTAAAGTATCTTTAAGAACACATTTTACAAGTTTACTTGGAAATACATTTCATACATATACATGGTTATTTCCTTAAAAGGAAACTTTATTTCTTAAATGATACAATGACATCATGGCATGCATCATACATATAATCTTGGTAAGATCTTGTAATATCTTGGATAGATCTTCAAGTTAGATAGTTGACATTGGATGATCTTGATATGACAACACAAAGATATGGAGAGATTGGAGAGATTTGGAAAATCTCTTAGCTGTCTTACCTCTGGCATACACGCGGATCCCTTCGACATAAAGGACGGATCCCTTTTAAGGGATCCGCCGGATCTGTCGAGTGTGTATCAGCTTGCCTATAAATAGCAAGCTGATCACTTGGCCTTCTCATCACTCATATAGCTAAAGTACATACTCATTCATATTACTAACATCATTCATTCATATCATTTGATCTATCTTTTGTAGCAAAGAAGATTAAGCATCAAGGTTCAACACAGACGTGTAAACCTTTAGTATAGTTACTGTGTGATCTTTGTGTAATTCACACATCATTATTTGTATCATTTATCTCAGTGAGTGTGGTTAGTGTTTTAGTCCTCAAAACACAAAGAGTGTAGGGAGTGGTTGTACCCTTGTGAAAGAACTCGACATTTAGCTTAGTGTCGGTAATTGTATAGGCGACGTTGGGTTAGTTCTGCCCTGAAGTAGAACTCGGTGTTTAGCTTAGTACCGGAAAAGGAAGTAAGCAACGTGTAAAGGTTTTCTCCACCTAGAAGAGAGTTTGTTTCTTAGTGAAGGATAACTCTCGAGTTAGAGGCTCGAGGAGTGGAGTAGGGCAAGGAAGAGAGTCCTTGTAGCCGAACCACTATAAACATCCGTGTTGTGTGGTTTGATCTTTCCTCTCTTTACGTTTCATATATATTGTGTGAATACTTGTCTGAGCTTGTTTCCTTTGAATTAACATAAAGTAACAAAGCGAATTAATTTTAATCGGTAAAACTATTCAACCCCCCCCCCCTTCTAGTTTTCCACACAAACTTTAGAAAGAAGAAAAACCTTTTTGGGTCGACAAAAACCAACCTAAATCATTTCAACCTGTACCACATATATATTTATAAATGGATGAACTTGACTATGTTTGTTTAAAAAGTGTCATAATCTACATTTAGAGAGCTATAGATTCTCTTTCATATTGTTTGATAAGCAATTATCATAAAAATTATCAAAAAAAGATTGAGTAACATGCCATTTTTATTGATTGAAAAAGAATTAGTTGAAGACTGTGACTATAAAAGTTCAAGAATGTACTTTTTATGATGTTAAAATTTTTAAGGCTACAATTTAAGAGTATGTATTAAACCTCACTATTTGAAATACCATGCGATAATAAATTCAAATATTACTTTTCGAGATAAATTACGGAAACACATTCTCGCCTTACAGGTTCTTTTAGTAGACAACGATGATTATGAGAATATTCCGTTTGGATTCACATTGGGAGGAAACAAGACTCGCGAAGAGACAGATGAACTAGCATATTGAGGGACGTCGAGTCTTTTGGAGACGGAGTAACCTTAGAGGTAGACATTATTTTTTTAGATTCTTTCAAAAAGACATAATTCTGCCCTATTTTACAATATTAGGATTATACATGTTGATGCTGATTAATAAAAATTCAAGCTTTCATGAAAAAGTTGGTTGGAGAGATCATTGGCATTGAGAAATATAAATAGGTTTGATTGGCTGAACCTGTGGAAAACTAGAAGGGGGGGTTGAGTAGTTTACCGGTTTTTAAGTTCTTTTAATTCTTTTAAGACTTCTTAAAAACTTTACTATTGGAAACCTTTGATTCGATTCTTATGTGCAATCAATCAACACCAATATGAACTACACACTAAACTAACTAATAATAAGTAATGAAAGTAAAGAGTAGAGATGGAAAGATCAAACCGGGACAAAGGATTTATAGTGGTTCGGCTACGAAGCTCTTCTTCGCCCTACTCCACTCCCCGAGTACCACACTCGAGAGTTTCAAGCACTATGTCAACAACCTCCCTTTATGCGGAGAAAATTGTACACGTCGCTTATCCTATTTCCAACACTAAGCTAGATGTCGAGTGCTAATCTTAGCTAGCACCAATCTACCACGATCCACTTGATCCTTTACTACTTCACACAAGACTCGATCTACCCGATCTACCTATGATCCACTTGATCAATCACACAAGCCCAATGGCTTCAAGAGATCTCCAAGATCTCGACACGATCATAATGATCAACTCTCACTTCACTCAACCTATCCTATCTAACTTTGATCTTCTTGATCAATCACACTAACCCAATGGCTTCAAGAGATAATCAATATCTCTATAAAATCACAATGATCTTCACTCACTCTCTCACAAAAGAAAAATGATCTTGATGTATGCTATGATACAACAAGTGTGTAACAAATGTTACAAGACCCCTAACTAAAACTACAACTCTTATATCTTCTTGGATACCTTGAGTTCTTCACTTGCACTTGAAGAGGAATGACAACACTTTGTATCTACTTGGATACTTTGTGTTCTTCTCTTGCTATTGAAGAGGACTGAAGAGGATCACTTGATAGGATGAAAGGATCACTCTTGAACAAAAGAAAACTAATCTAAATGATCAAAGAAAGAAAATGTGAAGAGAGTATTAAACTCAGAAAGTTTTGTGTGAAAAAGGATACCCAAGAACTGTGAACAGGGCTGGTATTTATAGGCAGAAAAAATCTGACCATTATAAAGGGACGGCTCCACTAAATCACCCACGGCTCCACTAAATTTAGTGGAACCATGGAGCCGTGTCAGACAAAGACGCTCCATTTTTTGTCTTTTCTGGTGAGAACTTATTTGAGAAAGTTTGGAGCTGATTTTAGGGGGAAAAATAGCTGTTATGTATTTTAAACTTATTTTTTCATTAAAACATTTCTTAATTATTCAAAAATAATTTGTAAAGTATATTTTTGAAAGAAATGTTTTGTCACATAAAAATGTGATGTCTAAAACTCAAATTCACTTCTTTGATCATTAGTTAAGTTGTAAATTTGTTCTAGAGTGATTTTTGTAGAAACGGGATCTTTCGATTAAAAACTTGTTTACGTTAATTTTAACGTAACGTGTTTTCACATTTTGTCATCCTCAAAACGTGAAGTTATTGAAAGATAGAAATAACGTTTTTAGAACATTATTTGCATCAACAATCTCCCCCTTTTTGATTATGACAAAACATAAACTCATGTTAAGTTAAAATTAGTTTTAACAAGTTTTTAATGAGTTTACTCCCATTTTCTCCCCTTTTTTTCGAAGCAAAAAGGTTGCTAAGGCTCCCCCTTGATGTATACTCTCCCTCGTTTGGAGGACACCAAGGAACTTAGTAATGATTCGTGCTACAAAAGAAGGTTAAATAACACATATACAAAATCTAACATGTAGCACTTAGGACAAATATCTAGCCCCCAAAAAAAATTGACTAAGTAGCCAAGCCCTCAAAGATAAAACAACCACATAAAGAGAACATTAATTCATAAAAGAAAATTGTCATACATAGGTATGACTACATAATAAACATGAAAAGAGACAACAAGAAGCATAAATCCCTAATGACTAGAGGCAAGCTTCATTTCCAAGAGGGGTCCTAAAGATTTATTGTTGAAAAACAAAACATGAACATGTTTAGTTTTGTGGGCTAGGAGGTGGTGGGGATGGTGACATCATTTGGGGTGGTGGGGGTGTAAAAAGGTGCTCCACATAGGAGAACATGAAATGAATCTCATCTCACAAGAAGAAGATGAGGTTGCGGTTGTGGAGGCAACATAGGCAATTAGCACTATGTAAATCATAGGGATGAGGTTGAATAGGTTGACCCATGATTGGGGAAGGTGGTGGTGAGTTTGTTGGTGATGGGGTTGGCATGGCATAATCCAATTGAGTGATGGGTGATAGGGTGTAGTCCATGGATGATGGCATGGTATTGAGAGATGGAGATGATGAAGATGTTGTGTAAGTAGAGGATGTTTTGGAGGGTGCATTAGGTGGTGATGGTGAGTTGGGAGTGGCTTGGGAAGGTGGTGTCATGGCTTCATCATCTTTTGTAAGATCCACAAAGAGAGGTTTGGTGGGTGGTCTTATGGTTATTCTAGGTTTCTTTGAGATGTGAGTGGTGGATCCTTGTGTGGAGGACATGATGTGTGTGTGATGGGAGGTTGAAGATGAGATGCAAGATAATCTTGCAAGGGTGAGGCCTTATATAGGCAAGATGGGTGAAATTTGAATTAAAGTGGATAGGAGTGTCCTATGGTGTAGCAAGGGAATCTTAGGATGTATTTGAGGTTGCAAAATTTGCAGGTTTGAGGTTAGGGTTGCAGGGATTTAGGAGGAACAGTGAAAATTCGTCAAACAGGTACACGGTTCCTCTAAACATCACACGGTACCGTTAAATTTAACGGTACCGTGTCCTATTTAACGGTACCGTGACACTGTTTTCATGGATTTTCCTGTGTAGGCTAGTTCTGGGCAGCTAGAGGGATGTTTTCGAGGGGAACTAGTTCCTGGAAATGATAGTGCCTCAAATCACTAAAGATTTATTTGCCTAATATGTCCCATATCAAGCTACTTCTAGCATATAAAGATTATCATGTAATTTGCCAAGATAATCATAAGCATGCAAACATAAGTGACAAAATAAGCTATCATCCAAATAATTCATGCAAGGGGATAGCTTAAATATCTAGCATGCAAGATGACAAAGAGTATCAATATCTAATATAATCTATCATAGATAAATCCTAATATTAATGTTGATCCCCTCCTAACTACTTATGACTTGAGCTTTCTCCGTTTTCATCACACTCTCGTCTTGAGCATGCATCTCATTCTCATGATTCGGATCATCAAAGGGTGCATAGTGGGTGGAAGATTCGGAAATGAGAATGGATGAGACATATGACTCATTTAGGGGTTTCATGACGGGTTTGAAGAGTGAATATTGAGGACTACGAAGGTAATGGTGAGAGTTCATGAAGTGGTGATAGAGACGGGTTAGGAACATCCCATAGGGTATCAATTTATTTTTGTTACCCTTGAGATGTACAATTCGCTTAGCGAAGAAGTAGGCGAGATTGTATGGTTGTTGGGTGAGGAGACAGTAAATCATATGAGCACAACACGCCAGAAGTTGCTCACGATTTCCTGTTAGACTTAGAACATTTTCTCGCAGGATGACTGCCCAAGAAAGTAGTTCATGACGAACCTCATCCAGACGAATTTTCATTGGATTTGGGTAAGAGGATGAGTACTTAAGAGTACGAATGAGTTTGGTAAGTTTGGTTGGAGAGGGTATGTAGGAACAATATGGACTATCCTCTTCACGAAAGTTGAAGAGGGACTTAAGACACCAATCTTCAGTATAGGCACATTGCCCATGATTGGGAATTCGGAGAATTTGAGCAAATTGCTTAAGGGTTAGGACAAATTTGAAATTTTGGACCCAAAACCAAAGTGACAAAGAGTGATCCTCGTTACGTACGAGTTCAACTTGTCGAAAGAATTCTAACATAAAACGAGGACAAATGTGCTCGTTGATGTGTAGTAAGCAATCGAATCCTATAGCTCTAAATGAAGTGTTGATATCCCTATGATAAATTAAGGACGGATCAACGACTCGACCTTCATGAAACCGACGGGTTTCAAGATTGACATAGGCACGAATGTGGTTACCGGGTGTTGTGGGTTCATGAGATATTTCGGGTGTATAGGTATCGGTTAGAAGATGATCAAAATCATACTTATGAGACATTATTGTTTCCTATAAGAAAATTTTAGGAAAAATTAGAATTTAGAGTAGTTGCATTAGAGACTCGTGCCTAGTGTGTGCCTATATGCAAAATATGTAGAGGTGCGGTAATCTCGACTCTAGAATTAAAAATAATGAGATTACCCAAACACTCCTAATTTACTTTTGCTCAAGCAAATATGTCAAAAAGTACATATTGATTATGTAATTCGATCATTATTCGTGAGATCATGTATTCATGAGAAAACGTTTTTAGTTTGCATCAACAATGCACGAAAAGCTTTTCATGAACCTAATTTCGTGAAATTTTTCGAAAACAATGGAATTGGGGTGTTTGGCAACTTCAATGTTTTGGTGCCAAAAGTTTTGAAAAATTTGAGTGTTGATGACTTCTAATTGCAAGTTTCCTAGACATGAATATGCGATTCAATTTGGTTTATGAAATTCCTATGTAAAGAGAATCACATATTGTCTAATCTTAGTATAAAGACTCAAAAATTGAAAAGCCCCAATTCAATTTTCATGTATGAACAAACCCTAGACTCAAAATTAAAGAAAATTAAAGTAAGATAACTTACAATTTATGTTGAAAGAGTGAAAGTGATTGATAATTTTGAAAATCAATGTCTTGAATATGATCTTGAAGGGGTGTAATTAAATTTTGGAGTGTGAGGTTTGGTTTTGACAGTAGTTGCAGAAGTTGGGAAGGTTTTTGACGAATAAGTCACGCTGATTTAGTGAGACTTTTTGACACGAGGAAAGAATTTATACCTAATAAATTCTTTTTGACACGCGGAAAGAATTTATACCTAATCAACGATTTTGCTCGAATGTTACTCATCACTTTAATGAGTTATTTTATTTTGAAAATATCACTTGAAAGGTGTTTGGCTAAGCTTAATTTAGAAAGATTCATGGCTTTTCTGGTGAAAATTAAGCTAATAAGCTGAATCCCTTGGAATGAAAGTTTGAGACCATCTAAAAATATACAAGCTGTTAGGCATGAGCTTGCCCAAACACCCTTTAAGTGGCGTAAAAAAAAAGGACATTATTTCAATTGCAATTTGTTGTCTGCAGCAACAAGCAAAGTATTAATGGACCACGAGCTTTTGAATCTTAGTTTTTCTTCCCCCATACATTGTTGCATAGTCCAAGATAAAGTTTCGTAGCATATGGGTTAAGGATAGATAATTTGACCCGATAACTTATGAACGGATTAATACGGGTAGGTTTTATGTGGGTCCAATGCGTAAAGTTAAACAGTTTGTTTAAAAGGAAATCAACCAATTAAACGTGTTAACCGGGTCAAAAATGCCCAATGCGTTTTTTTGATATCACTGTTGTAACCATATTCGACATACTTTCTATTTTCTAATACAAACTTTAGAAAGAAGAAAAACCTTTTTGGGTCGACAAAAACCAACCTAAATCATTTCAACCTGTACCACATGTATATATTTATAAATAGATGAACTTGGCTATGTCTCTTTAAAAAGTGTCATAATCAACATTTAGAGAGCTATAGATTCTCTTTCATATTGTTTGATAAGCAATTATCATAAAAACTATCAAAAAAAGATTGAGTAACATGCCATTTTTATTGATTGAAAAAGAATTAGTTGAAGACTGTGACTATAAAAGTTCAAGAATGTACTTTTTATGATGTTAAAATTTTTAAGGCTACAATTTAAGAGTATGTATTAAACCTTACTATTTGAAATACCATGTGGTTATAAATTCAAATATTACTTTTCGAGATAAATTACGGAAACACATTCTCGCCTTACAGGTTCTTTTAGTAGACAACGATGATTATGAGAATATTCCGTTTGGATTCACATTGGGAGGAACCAAGACTCGCGAAGAGACAGATGCACTAGCATATTGAGGGACGTCGAGTCTTTTGGAGACGGAGTAACCTTAGAGGTAGACATTATTTTTTTAGATTCTTTCAAAAAGACATAATTCTGCCCTATTTTACAATATTAGGATTATACATGTTGAAGCTGATTAATAAAAATTCAGGCTTTCATGAAAAAGTTAGTTGGAGAGATCATTGGCATTGAGAAATATAAAGAGGTTTGATTGGCTGAACCTGTGGAAAACTAGAAGGGGGGGTTGAGTAGTTTACCGGTTTTTAAGTTCTTTTAATTCTTTTAAGACTTCTTAAAAACTTTACTATTGGAAACCTTTGATTCGATTCTTATGTGCAATCAATCAACACCAATATGAACTACACACTAAACTAACTAATAATAAGTAATGAAAGTAAAGAGTAGAGATGGAAAGATCAAACCGAGACAAAGGATTTATAGTGGTTCGGCTACGAAGCTCTTCTTCGCCCTACTCCACTCCCCGAGTACCACACTCGAGAGTTTCAAGCACTATGTCAACAACCTCCCTTTAGGCGGAGAAAACCGTACACGTCGCTTATCCTATTTCCGACACTAAGCTAGATGTCGAGTGCTAATCTTAGCTAGCACCAATCTACCATGATCCACTTGATCCTTTACTACTTCACACAAGACTCGATCTAACCGATCTACCTATGATCCACTTGATCAATCACACAAGCCCAATGGCTTTAAGAGATCTCCAAGATCTCGACACGATCACAATGATCAACTCTCACTTCACTCAACCTATCCTATCTAACTTTGATCTTTTTGATCAATCACACTAGCCCAATGGCTTCAAGAGATAATCAATATCTCTATAAGATCACAATGATCTTCACTCACTCTCTCACAAAAGAAAAATGATCTTGATGTATGCTGTGATACAACAAGTGTGTAACAAATGTTACAAGACCCCTAACTAAAACTACAACTCTTGTATCTTCTTGGATACCTTGAGTTCTTCTCTTGCACTTGAAGAGGAATGACAACACTTTGTATCTACTTGGATACTTTGTGTTCTTCTCTTGCTATTGAAGAGGAATGAAGAGGATCACTTGATAGGATGAAAGGATCACTCTTGAACAAAAGAAAACTAATCTAAATGATCAAAGAAAGAAAATGTGAAGAGAGTATTAAACTCAGAAAGTTTTGTGTGAAAAAAGGATACCCAAGAACTGTGAACAGGGCTGGTATTTATAGGCAGAAAAAATCTGACCGTTATAAAGGGACGGCTCCACTAAATCACCCACGGCTCCACTAAATTTAGTGGAACCGTGGAGCCGTGTCAGACAAAGACGCTCCATTTTTTGTCTTTTCTGGTGAAAACTTATTTGGGGAAGTTTGGAGCTGATTTTAGGGGGGAAAATAGCTGTTATGTATTTTAAACTTATTTTTTCATTAAAACATTTCTTAATTATTCAAAAATAACTTGTAAAGTATAATTTTGAAAGAAATGTTTTGTCACATAAAAATGTGATGTCTAAAACTCAAATTCACTTCTTTGATCATTAGTTAGTTGTAAATTTGTTCTAGAGTGATTTTTGTAGAAACGGGATCTTTCGATTAAAAACTTGTTTACGTTAATTTTAACGTAACGTGCTTTCACATTTTGTCATCCTCAAAACGTGAATTTATCGAAAGATAGAAATAACGTTTTTAGAACATTATTTGCATCAACAATCTCCCCCTTTTTGATTATGACAAAACATAAACTCATGTTAAGTTAAAATTAGTTTTAACAAGTTTTTAATGAGTTTACTCCCATTTCTCCCCCTTTTTGTCAAAGCAAAAAGGTTGCTAAGGCTCCCCCTTAATGTATACTCTCCCTCGTTTGGAGGACACCAAGGAACCGAGTAATGATTCTTGCTACAAAACAAGGTTAAATAACACATATACAAAATCTAACATGTAGCACTTAGGACAAATATCTAGCCCCCAAAAAAAATTGACTAAGTAGCCAAGCCCCCAAAGATAAAACAACCACATAAAGAGAACATCCATTCATAAAAGAAAATTGTCATACATAGGTATGACTACATAATAAACATGAAAAGAGACAACAAGAAGCATAAATCCCTAATGACTAGAGGCAAGCTTCATATCCAAGAGGGGTCCTAAAGATTTATTGTTGAAAAACTAAACATGAACATGTTTAGTTTTGTCGGCTAGGAGGTGGTAGGGATGGTGACATCATTTGGAGTGGTGGTGGTGTAAAGAGGTGCTCCACATAGGAGAACATGAAATGAATCTCATCTCTCAAGAAGAAGATGAGGTTGCGGTTGTGGAGGCAACATAGGCAATTAGCACTATGTAAATCATAGGGATGAGGTTGAATAGGTTGACCCATGATTGGGGAAGGTGGTGGTGAGTTTGTTGGTGATGGGGTTGGCATGGCATAATCCAATGGAGTGATGGGTGATAGGGTGTAGTCCATGGATGATGGCATGGTATTGAGAGATGGAGATGATGAAGATGTTGTGTAAGTAGAGGATGTTTTGGAGGGTGCATTAGGTGGTGATGGTGAGTTGGGAGTGGCTTGGGAAGGTGGTGTCATGGCTTCATCATCTTTTGTAAGATCCACAAAGAGAGGTTTGGTGGGTGGTCTTATGGTTATTCTAGGTTTCTTTGAGATGTGAGTGGTGGATCCTTGTGTGGAGGACATAATGTGTGTGTGATGGGAGGTTGAAGATGAGATGCAAGATAATCTTGCAAGGGTGAGGCCTTATATAGGCAAGATGGGTGAAATTTGAATTAAAGTGGATAGGAGTGTCCTATGGTGTAGCAAGGGAATCTTAGGATGTATTTGAGGTTGCAAAATTTGCAGGTTTGAGGTTAGGGTTGCAGGGATTTAGGAGGAACAGTGAAAATTCGTCAAACAGGTACACGGTTCCTCTAAACATCACACGGTACCGTTAAATTTAACGGTACCGTGTCCTATTTAACGGTACCGTGACACTGTTTTCACGGATTTTCCTGTGTAGGCTAGTTCTGGGCAGCAAGAGGGACGTTTTCGAGGGGAACTAGTTCCTGGAAATGATAGTGCCTCAAATCACTAAAGATTTATTTGCCTAATATGTCCCATATCAAGCTACTTCTAGCATATAAAGATTATCATGTAATTTTCCAAGATAATCATAAGCATGCAAACATAAGTGATAAAATAAGCTATCATCCAAATAATTCATGCAAGGGGATAGATTAAATATCTAGCATGCAAGATGACAAAGAGTATCAATATCTAATATAATCTATCATAGATAAATCCTAATATTAATGTTGATCCCCTCCTATCTACTTATGACTTGAGCTTTCTCCATTTTCATCACACTCTCGTCTTGAACATGCATCTAATTCTCATGATTCGGATCATCAAAGGGTGCATAGTGGGTGGAAGATTCGAAAATGAGAATGGATGAGACATATGACTCATTTAGGGGTTTCATGACGGGTTTGAAGAGTGAATATTAAGGACTACGAAGGTAATGGTGAGAGTTCATGAAGTGGTGATAGAGACGGGTTAGGAACATCCCATAGGGTATCAATTTATTTTTGTTACCCTTGAGATGTACAATTCGCTTAGCGAAGAAGTAGGCGAGATTGTATGGTTGTTGGGTGAGGAGACAGTAAATCATATGAGCACAAAACGCCGAAAGTTGCTCACGATTTCCTATTAGACTTAGAACATTTTCTCGCAGGTAGACTGCCCAATAAAGTAGTTCATGACGAACCTCATCCAGACGAATTTTCATTGGATTTGGGTAAGAGGATGAGTACTTAAGAGTACGAATGAGTTTGGTAAGTTAGGTTGGAGAGGGTATGTGGGAACAATATGGACTATCCTCTTCACGAAAGTTGAAGAGGGACTCAAGACACCAATCTTCAGTATAGGCACATTGCCCATGATTGGGAATTCGGAGAATTTGAGCAAATTGCTCAAGGGTTAGGACAAATTTGAAATTTCGGACCCAAAACCAAAGTGACAAAGAGTGATCCTCGTTACGTATGTGTTCAACTTGTCGAAAGAATTCTAACACAAAACGAGGACAAATATGCTCGTTGATGTGTAGTAAGCAATCGAATCCTATAGCTCTAAATGAAGTGTTGATATCCCTATGATAAATTAAGGACGGATCAACGACTCGACCTTCATGAAACCGACGGGTTTCAAGATTGACATAGGCACGAATGTGGTTATCGGGTGTTGTGGGTTCATGAGATATTTCGGGTGTATAGGTATCGGTTAGAAGATGATCAAAATCATACTTATGAGACATTATTGTTTCCTATAAGAAAATTTTAGGAAAAATTAGAATTTAGAGTAGTTGCATTAGAGACACGTGCCTAGTGTGTGCCTATATGCAAACTATGTGGAGGTGCGTTAATCTCGACTCTAGAATTAAAAATAATGAGATTACCCAAACACTCCTAATTTACTTTTGCTCAAGCAAATATGTCGAAAAGTACATATTGATTATGTAATTCGATCATTATTTGTGAGATCATGTATTCATGAGAAAACGTTTTTAGTTTGCATCAACAATGCACGAAAAGCTTTTCATGAACCTAATTTCTTGAAATTTTTCGAAAACAATGGAATTGGGGTGTTTGGCAACTTCAATGTTTTGGTGCCAAAAGTTTTGAAAAATTTGAGTGTTGATGACTTCTAATTGCAAGTTTCCTAGACATGAATATGTGATTCAATTTGGTTTATGAAATTCCTATGTAAAGGGAATCACATATTGTCTAATCTTAGTATAAAGACTCAAAAATTGAAAAGCCCCAATTCAATTTTCATGTATGAACAAACCCTAGACTCAAAATTAAAGAAAATTAAAGTAAGATAACTTACAATTTATGTTGAAAGAGTGAAAGTGATTGATAATTTTGAAAATCAATGTCTTGAATATGATCTTGAAGGGGTGTAATTGAATTTTGGAGTGTGAGGTTTGGTTTTGACAGTAGTTGCAGAAGTAAGATACACGGTTCCACGGTACCGTTAAATTTAACGGTGCCGTGCCACCTTTAGTGGAGCCGTGATCTGATGGGATGAAATTTCGTCCCATTTTGATTTTTGACGAATAAGTCTCGCTGATTTAGTGAGACTTTTTGACACGAGGAAAGAATTTATACCTAATAAATTCTTTTGACGAGGGGAACCTAGTCTAGACGAGATGACTTCAAAGAGTCATGAGATGAGACACACGAGATGACTTCAATATTTCCCGTGAAATATTGACATAGTCATGAGATTTATGGAATATGTTCCATCATTCCTAGACCTAGACGAAGGTAATTGAAGGATTCTTGTTTGAGAGGTTTGGTTAGGATGTCGGCGATATTATCTTGAGAAGGAACTTTCTCAATAGAAATATTTCCTTTCTGAACATTATCGCGAAGGAAGTGGCGACGAATTTCGATGTGTTTAGTACGGGAGTGTTGAACGGGATTTTTGCTCAAGTTAATAGCACCTTTATTATCGCACATAATGGGGACGTCATCTAAATAGATGTCATAGTCATTAAGAGCTTGTTTCATCCATAGTGCTTGTTGACATGCCTTTCCGGCGCTTACGTACTCGGCTTCAGTTGTGGAGATAGCAAGAGCCGTTTGTTTCTTGGAGAACCAAGAAGTTAAGCAACAACCCATGAAGGTACAAACGCCACTCATACTTTTTCGATCCACATAATCTCCCGCATGATCAGAGTCGGCATAGACAACAGTTTCTACACCGGTCCCCTTGGGATAGAATAATCCCAAGTGTATAGTTCCTTTAATGTATCGGAAGATACGCTTAACCGCTTCAAGGTGAGAGGTTTTGGGATCCTTTTGGAAGCGATCACAAAGGCAGACACTAAACATGATGTCGGGCCTACTTGCCGTGAGGTATAGCAAACTTCCTATCATACCTCTATACTAAGTGCTATCCACGGACTCACCTTCTTCATCTTTCGTGAGTTTTATTTCCGTGGACATGAGAGTTTTCATGGGCTTAGACTCTTCTAAACTAAACTTTTTAAGCATCTCCTTACTATATTTAGATTGGTTAAAGAAGATACCATCTTCCATTTGTTTAATTTGTAAACCAAGGAAGAAATTTAATTCGCCCATCATGCTCATCTCAAACTCGTCACGCATGATCTTAGAGAAATCATCGCACAGTTCTGGACAAGTTGAACCAAATATGATGTTGTTGATTTATATTTGAATTATAATAAGATGTGAATTACGTTTCTTTGTGAAAAGTGTGTTATCTACCACTCCTATGGTATATTCATGTTTGATCAAGAATGCCTTTAGTCTATCGTACCAAGCTTTAGGAGCTTGTTTGAGACCATAGAGTGCTTTCTTGAGTTTATAAAAATGATTCGGTTTCTCGAAATCAACGAATCCCGGAGGTTGTGCAACATATACCTCCTCGTTGATATAACCATTTAGGAATGCACTTTTCACATCCATTTGGTATAACTTAAAGTCTAAGGCACAAGCATAGGCAAGGAGTATCCTAATAGACTCTAATCTAGCTACGGGTGCATAGGTTTCATCGTAGTCTATTCCTTCTTTTTGGTTATAGCCTTGTGCTACCAACCTTGCCTTATTCCTAGTTACGACGCCATTTTCGTCGAGTTTATTCCTAAACACCCACTTAGTTCCTATGATGGTTTGATTCTTAGGAGGAGGTACTAAATCCCAAACTTGGTTTGCAGTGAATTGATTAAGTTCCTCTTGCATGGCGACTACCCAACTTTCATCCTTAATTGCTTCACCGACATTTTAGGTTCTACGGTTGATATGAAACAAAAGAAATTACTTTTGGTTTGGGCTTGTGACCTAAGAATTCTTTGGTTAAGGTTTCCTATGACATTTTCAATGGGATGGTTCTTGGATTCCTTAATGTTGACAACTTCGTCAACTTCAACTATTTCATCCTCAATGTCATCTTCTAAGGGTTTCTTGCCATTAACCTTAATGGCTTCATCCTCATCTAAGTCATCATCCACCAAGGGTGATGTCTTAGTTGGTGGTGGACTTTCATCGAATGTCACGTTGAGTGACTCTTCGACTTTCATTGTTTCCTTGTTTAGGACTACATAGGCCTTACTATTTTGGGAGTATCCTAGGAAAACACCTTCGTAAGACTTTGGGTCAAACTTGGTGAGGTAGTCTTTAGTGTTTAGTATGAAGCACTTACTTCCAAACAATCTAAAGTAATCAAGAGAAGGTTTTCTACCTTTCATGATTTCATATGGTGTTTTTCCTAACATAGGTCTAATTAGAATCCTATTAAGTATGTAAGTTGAGGTGTCCACCGCATTACACCAAAACTTTTGCGGAATTGATTGTTCATTCAACATCGTTCTACATATCTCTTGTAGAGTACGATTTTTCCGCTCAACTACCCCATTTGATTGTGGAGTGCGTGGAGCCGAGAAATTGTGTGTAATACCATTAGCATCACAATATGCTCCAAATTGCACTTCATTATCAAATTCCCGACCATGATCCGTTCTAATAGAAACTATTGTACATCCTAGTTGATTTTGGACTTTCTTACTAAAGATTTCAAATTCCTCAAAAGCTTGTGTCTTATTCTTAAGAAATCTAGTCCAAGTATACCTAGAGTAGTTATCAACTATCACTAAGGTGTAGTAGTTTCCTCCGTAGCTCCGTACGGCGGATGGACCAAATAAGTCCATATGAAGGAGTTCTAGGCATCTAGAGGTCGAGACCATATTCTTAGCTTTGTGACTAGAATGAGCTTGTTTTCCAACTTTACAAGCGTCACAAAAGTGTTGATCAAACTTAATCATAGGTAGGTTTCTAACTAGTTCCTTAGATTCCAATGATTGTATTAATCGCATATTGGCGTGACCTAATCTCCTATGCCATAGAGTGGAATTGTCATCTATGGTTGCTAAGCATATCATATCCTGAGGCTTATTTCCTATTTTCATAACAAATAAGCCATTTCTCCTAACTCCTTTGCCTATGGTTTTACCATCCTTAATGATCTCACTACCCTCTTCGGAGAATATAACTTTACACTTATTATCTACCATTTGACTAATGCTAAGCAAGTTAAATCCTAAGTTATCTACATGCTCAACATTTCTAATAATGAGGGAGTTTTGAGTGATCGTACCTTTGCCTATAATGTTGCCCTTAAGTTTTCAACCGAAAGTGACATTACCTCCGTTGTATGCTTTGTATGATGAGAAAAGACTTCGGTTACCCGTTATATGATTAGTGCATCCACTATCCTTGACCCATTCGTCAGGCTCCAAGTCGATTCCCAAGCATATCTATTGAATAAGACAAACATTCAAACATTTGGTCCCCAATATCTCATGGGTCCAAAGTTGTTAGCATTAAACATCCTATGCATTAGTTGCATTTGGTTAGGATGTTGGAACGGAGGACAAATTTCCCATGGTAAGTAACTTTGTAGTTGACGGTCATTCCAAGTTACGGGATAGTTACTTGGATAACTTTGTCTTCTAGAGTTACGTCTCGGTAGAGGAGTTCTTGACCGAGGTTTAGGAATATTTATTTTTCTAGGTGGAGGAGTCTTAGACCTATTGTCGGGTTTTACAAAGCCAGGCCTGGGGGTTGACACAGGTTTGTAAAAGCTTTTGGCTTCCTTTATACTAGCAATAGATACTTTGGTACCATTGTAACACCCCGTGCCCGCTTAGACCAAAATTTAAAACTTTTTACCCGGAAACGACTCACTTTTACGGACACCTGCTTACTCTTTTGACCACTGACAAAAATCTATAAACTTTCAGACCTTGAAACTATTGTTAGATGAAAGTAGACTCAATTACCTTCAAAACGATAGGTGGCACGACCCATTTTGACTTACGGATTAAAAGATATGCTTTTTTGAAAACTGCCAAAAATCTGCACAGTCGGCTCTGACAGCGTCAAGCCCAAGCCTGACAGCGTCAAGCCTTGATAGGCCAGACATATTTTTAAAGTTTAAAGGGTGACGGCGTCAAGAAGGCCATCATGAACAAAACTCAGAGCCTTGATAGGCCAGAGAATTTCTGGAGTTTAAAGGGTGACGGCGTCAAGAAGGCCATCAAGAACAAAACTGCAATTTCACAACTAAAACCCATTTTGACCCATTTCATGACAAAACCACTTATACCACTTCCGTTTTACACCAAACTTGACCAACTTCATTATATTTACATAAAAAACATGTTCCAATGACGCTTGACCCGTTTACAATCCAAAATGGGTATGTTCACACATAAACCAAACACCCCTTTAACTTTTAATATAAACACCTAAAACACTCTCGACACATCATTAGACCACCAAACCATTACACGACTTTGACACACATTATAGGACTCATAAAAGAGACTCTCGGGGGTACAACATTGACTCGAGCTCGGTATTCTGCCTAGCTCCTATGCTTATTATCTCCCAAATCCGCTTCCAAATCCCTATGCTATAATCCAAGCCAAGTTATCCTCATCGCCATTAACCTACAAAACGTTGACAACTAAAAGAATAAGCTTACGCTTAGTAAGTAAAACGATAATCACATAACATCATACTTCAAATCAAACACATAAGCATCACATCTCTCCAAATACTTACTTAGCTACTCCACTCTCCAATTCTTGCATAATCACCTAACATCAACTTACCATCACAACCAAATTCACCACATAGATCCTATTCATCCTAGCATATAAGCATATATCCAACCTCTTATCACTAATCACAAACATACATAATACATACATGTTAGACATCCATATAATACATACCATCATCATTTTACTTACCTTGGTCCAAGCTAAACAACATCAAGAACATCATCAACAACAAAATCTTCCATCATCATCATCATCATCGATCATCATCATCATTCAATAATCAAAACCTAATCACATAATATTCAAATACATAAACAAGGGTTATCAAACCTATCAAAACATAATCATCTTCTAACCCATATCATCATATGATCATATCTTGATCATATGATGATTACCCACTTTACTCATGAACTATAACTTCATTAAACAAGACAATAGATCACTTACTTGTGATGATTATTACTAAGGGAAGGCTATAACACTTGATCCTCATCATCTTCTTCATGGATCATCACCTACCTACTTTCCCTCTCTTTTCTTCTCTCTAAAATATCCGGCCTTCTCACTCTCTCTCAAAAATGAGAGAATTATCTAGATAAAACTAGATATAACTAGTTAGGTACAAGTTTGGGGCAAAGGCAAGGATGGTCCCTCAAGTCTCTTTTCTTCTATTTTGGCCACACTAACTTATAATACATGTTTAACACTTGGCAACTTAAGCCCTTATAGTTACTCAACACATTTTATATGACTACATAGTCATACTTTGACTATTAATTGGCTATCAGTTTGACTAAAACGTTACATTTATTTACTAGCCAATCACGTAAGGCCTTTATCTATTTTCATCTAGGGTGGGGTTCCAATACCCGGGAAACGGGTCTAACAATTCTACCCCCCTTATTTAGATTTCGTCCCCGAAATCTGTCATTCTTTTCTAGCCTACACTTAGTCACCTAACTCATCTCATTCCTAACACCTTAATCCCTACTTTGCTAATGGCAACGATCTAAGCGATCTTGCAACCCTATGCACACTATAACATATCACACATCCTTAATCCCTACTACTTCCCATTTACTTCTATGCCATACAACTCTTGCTTAGATCTTACATACTACAAGACATGCTTATTACAACTAATCATCATTCTAATCCGCCCTGTTACCGCACATCATTATTTCATTCGCTTTATCCTCTTCCCTCATTCTTGACTACTCGATACTTAAGAAACTCGTACTAGTTGACTTTACATGATCACACCCGGCTAATACGTTCACATTCTTTTGTCTTCATTCATCATCTTTTGCACCACACCGCAAGGCCCATCCTATCATCATTACAATTTCTTCATCCCATCAAGGTCCTTCTAAGTCTCAACTAAAGCCATGGTCCAACTCTAATCCTCCTATCTTAGTCCTTAAATTTTCTACGAATTCTAAACTCTCGCTTTCTACTTCTCTAACCCTACTCGTGCCGTGTCGGCAACACATAGCCAACTCGTTTATAATTCCTCATTTACATGGAAAGGCGTCCCAATCGATGTAAATCAAGAAATATAAACTAGTGGTTATGTACTCCCGACATAACACCACTACTCCTAATTCCCAATCTAACTTTTATTATTTCATTTTCATTTTATATTTCATTTGATATTTAAATTCTTCTATTTTCTAGCTTGGATCCGCTTTACTTTAACATTTTCCCCGAAAGGACTTTCACACATGCCAAGGATGTAGGCAATCTTTGCCTGTGAAGGCAATGCATTTTTATCCCGAAGGATCTTTAACATTCATCCCGAAGGATTCCTTAACATTCCTTTACTTGGTCATCCCGATGGATACCACATTTAACATTCATCCCGAAGGATCATTACATTCATCACTTTACCACTTTCACATTTTAACATCGGATCCAAGCCATAAGCACCACAAACACACATTATTACATTCGTTTATTATAGTAATTACCGCTAATCGCCTTAGTAGTAATATGATAATTTTAGAACAACGCCTTTATCTCATACACACTCCTTACATTTTTAATCCGCTTTAGTTATTTTCGCATCTTTACTTTACCTCTTGCATTTTTAGCCTTCATTAATCATTTTCACATTCTTACATTACATTTTATTCCACTCGACTCATTTACGTCTAGACTTCTCACATTTTACCAACCGAACTCATGCATTCATTATGGTGATTACAGCACTGCAATATGATAATTTCAAGACAACGTCTTTATCTCACACATATCCCTCTCATTCTTTCTTACGTTTTTAATCCATCACCTTTTTATTTCCATATCTTATCTCTCTTCTTTTAGTCTCACTCGCTTCCTTTACATGTAGACCTTACATAGATCATCCATTACAACACACTCATTATTTATTAATGATTACAGCTAATTGCCTTAGCCGTAATATAATTATTTCATGACAACACCTTAGCTTCACACATATTCATCTCATTTTAGCTAGTATCACTTAAGAAATTTCGCTCTATTTCATTATTTACTCAACCCCTATGCCTTTTTCTCAATTTGTAACTAAGTTCATCACAAACTTATTATGCATATATTTATATCATTTCTTCACTACACACATTCAACGTTACCACACATTCATAATCATGCTCCTAATACTTGACTCTCTACTAACCCATCTCTAATACCTCATTAAGGATCATCACACTAAGTATAAATGCTCACAAGGCCATGCTTTGGTCACCACTATCATATAAGTTACGCACTTTCATTTTTAGTCACATTTCTTATAACCCACCACACAATCTTATTACACCTATTCACCCTCGCTAACTACCATGGCACACAATCACATAATCATATAATAATTACCGAGACAGCCCGAGGTGCACGGTAATCCTATCACTCACACATCAAGTCTCCCACGTCATGTATCACATAAGATACATCCCTAAGTCCCCATCATACTACTCCTATAACGATCACATCATTCATTTCAAACTCTACATCCACATCCTATAACTCACAAACTATTAGCCCGCCTATCTCAAACTTAACTTAACGCGTCTACGAGTGGTTTAAGTCTAGGCAACCTAAAGGAAACCTAATTCACTTAAACCGAAGCTCTGATACCAAGTTGTAACACCCCGTGCCCGCTTAGACCAAAATTTAAAACTTTTTACACGGAAACGACTCACTTTTACGGACACCTGCTTACTCTTTTGACCACTGACAAAAATCTATAAACTTTCAGACCTTGAAACTATTTTTAGATGAAATTAGACTCAATTACCTTCAAAACGATAGGTGGCACGACCCATTTCGACTTACGGATTAAAAGATATGATTTTTCGAAAACTGCCAAAAATCTGCACAGTCGGCTCTGACAGCGTCAAGCCCAAGCCTGACAGCGTCAAGCCTTGATAGGCCAGACATATTTTTAAAGTTTAAAGGGTGACGGCGTCAAGAAGGCCATCATGAACAAAACTCAGAGCCTTGATAGGCCAGAGAATTTCTGGAGTTTAAAGGGTGACGGCGTCAAGAAGGCCATCAAGAACAAAACTGCAATTTCACCACTAAAACCCATTTTGACCCATTTCATGACAAAACCACTTATACCACTTCCGTTTTACACCAAACTTGACCAACTTCATTATATTTACATAACAAACATGTTCCAATGACGCTTGACCCGTTTACAATCCAAAATGGGTATGTTCACACATAAACCAAACACCCCTTTAACTTTTAATATAAACACCTAAAACACTCTCGACACATCATTAGACCACCAAACCATTACACGACTTTGACACACATTATAGGACTCATAAAAGAGACTCTCGGGGGTACAACATTGACTCGAGCTCGGTATTCTGCCTAGCTCCTATGCTTATTATCTCCCAAATCCGCTTCCAAATCCCTATGCTATAATCCAAGCCAAGTTATCCTCATCGCCATTAACCTACAAAACGTTGACAACTAAAAGAATAAGCTTACGCTTAGTAAGTAAAACGATAATCACATAACATCATACTTCAAATCAAACACATAAGCATCACATATCTCCAAATACTTACTTAGCTACTCCACTCTCCAATTCTTGCATAATCACCTAACATCAACTTACCATCACAACCAAATTCACCACATAGATCCTATTCATCCTAGCATATAAGCATATATCCAACCTCTTATCACTAATCACAAACATACATAATACATACATGTTAGACATCCATATAATACATGCCATCATCATTTTACTTACCTTGGTCCAAGCTAAACAACATCAAGAACATCATCAACAACAAAATCTTCCATCATCATCATCATCATCATCGATCATCATCATCATTCAATAATCAAAACCTAATCACATAATATTCAAATACATAAACAAGGGTTATCAAACCCATCAAAACATAATCATCTTCTAACCCATATCATCATATGATCATATCTTGATCATATGATGATTACCCACTTTACTCATGAACTATAACTTCATTAAACAAGACAATAGATCACTTACTTGTGATGATTATTACTAAGGGAAGGCTATAACACTTGATCCTCATCATCTTCTTCATGGATCATCACCTACCTACTTTCCCTCTCTTTTCTTCTCTCTAAAATATCCGGCCTTCTCACTCTCTCTCAAAAATGAGAGAATTATCTAGATAAAACTAGATATAACTAGTTAGGTACAAGTTTGGGCAAAGGCAAGGATGGTCCCTCAAGTCTCTTTTCTTCTATTTTGGCCACACTAACTTATAATACATGTTTAACACTTGGCAACTTAAGCCCTTATAGTTACTCAACACATTTTATATGACTACATAGTCATACTTTGACTATTAATTGGCTATCAGTTTGACTAAAACGTTACATTTATTTACTAGCCAATCACGTAAGGCCTTTATCTATTTTCATCTAGGGTGGGGTTCCAATACCCGGGAAACGGGTCTAACAACCATTTACAACTATGTGTCTTGGTTTAGGACTTGAATTATCTTTCAAATTCAACTCAGTTCTGTCTTCAGTAACACACGGTACCATGGTACCATTAACTTTAATGGTGCCGTATGAACATTTAGTGGTGCCGTCTGTTGTTTTGACAGAACTTGTGGGTTTGACAGATTCTACTTGTTTCGTTTTACTTGTCGAAGCATTATCTGTTTCTTTTTCAAACCTAATGATCCTAAATGTATTTTCTTTGAGTTTATCATTTTCTACTCGAAGATTTATGCATGACTTGCATCCTACGTCTACTTCTTTATTTTTCTCAAGTCTTTTGACTTGATCCTTTAGTTCTAAAACTTGCATTTCGAGTTCATGCAATTTTAATTTTAGTGATTTGTTTCTACCTAAAATTTTAGAACTAATCTCGCATAGTTTATTATATTCGTCATTTAGTGTGTTATCATCTATTGACAAATTATCATCACTATAATCAGGATAGTCGTAACGTACCTCATGAGAAGCTTGATCCATTAGGCATGTTTCGTCTTTGGGCTTCTTCTCTTCATCTTCACCGCTATCACTCCAAGAGCCTCCTATGAAAGCTCGTTGGTTGTTGGATTTCAGTGGTTTGGGACACTCTCCTATGAAGTGATTAGGATCTCCACATCTAAAGCATTTCCTATCACTTGTCCCTTTCTTTTCAACTCGGTTCTTTTGTGATGTCTTCTTTTCATCACGAGGTTTCCTAACGAACCTACCTCTTCTCCTAAAGAACTTTTTAAAGTCCCTAACCGCTAACGCATATTCTTCATCTTCACTATCGGAACTCGAACATTCCTCATCACTAGACTCCTTCTTGGCTTTCAATGCTAGAGATCTAACTCTCACGCTTTTGCCTTTAACTATATCGGAGTCTTTCTTGATTATCATCTCGTGAACCTTTAAGTTTCCTATTAGTTCATCGAGTGATAGTGTCGCCAAGTCCTTTGACTCTTCTATGGCGGTGACCTTTGCTCTCCATTTAGGATGTAGAGCCCTAAGAAACTTCCTAACATAATTCTTGCTAGAGTAACCTTCATCAAGAGCTTTAAGACTAGTGATAATAGTATTAAATCTAGCAAAAGCATTATCTATTGACTCATCTTCCGAAATGGAAAATTGTTCATATTGTTGAACAAGAAGATCTATCTTATTCTCTTTGACTTGGTTATTACCTTGGTGAGTGACAAACAAAGTTTTCCAAATATCCTTTGCCGTATTACACATGAAAATTCTTTCAAATTCCTTTTTGGGTAAAGCATTGTAAATCATCATTTTAGCCTCATTATTTTTGGCTAATTTTCTTTTAAGTTCATCACTTTGTTTATCATAAGGAACTATTTCATCCTTTCTAGTTTCCGGATTCTTTAGAATCGGTTGAAAGTCACCCTCGGTAATAACATGCCAAAGATCAATGTCTTTTGATTTCACATACGTTTCAAATCTTGTTTTCCAATAGATAAAGCAATCGGTTTCAAAAAGTGGTGGTCTTTGCATAGATTGCCCTTCTAGATATTTGTCGGAATCCATTGATCGATTCAAGTTTTAAAATACAATTTACTTTAAAATCTTGACTGACGTGGCTTCTGATACCAATTGTGGAAAACTAGAAGGGGGGGGGGGGGTTGAATAGTTTTACTGGTTTTTAAGTTCTTTTAATTCTTTTAAGACTTCTTAAAAACTTTACTATTGGAAACCTTTGATTCGATTCTTATGTGCAATCAATCAATACCAATATGAACTACACACTAAACTAACTAATAATAAGTAATGAAAGTAAAGAGTAGAGATGAAAAGATCAAACCGGGACAAAGGATTTATAGTGGTTCGGCTACGAAGCTCTTCTTCGCCCTACTCCACTCCCCGAGTACCACACTCGAGAGTTTCAAGCACTATGTCAACAACCTCCCTTTAGGTAGAGAAAACTGTACACGTCGCTCATCCTATTTCCAACACTAAGCTAGATGTCGAGTGCTAATCTTAGCTAGCACCAATCTACCACGATCCACTTGATCCTTTACTACTTCACACAAGACTCGATCTACCCGATCTACCTATGATCCACTTGATCAATCACACAAGCCCAATGGCTTCAAGAGATCTCCAAGATCTCGACACGATCACAATGATCAACTCTCACTTCACTCAACCTATCCTATCTAACTTTGATCTTTTTGATCAATCACACTAGCCTAATGGCTTCAAGAGATAATCAATATCTTTATAAGATCACAATGATCTTCACTCACTCTCTCACAAAAGAAAAATGATCTTGATGTATGCTATGATACAACAAGTGTGTAACAAATGTTACAAGACCCCTAACTAAAACTACAACTCTTGTATCTTCTTGGATACCTTGAGTTCTTCTCTTGCACTTGAAGAGGAATGACAACACTTTGTATCTACTTGGATACTTTGTGTTCTTCTCTTGCTATTGAAGATGATCACTTGATAGGATGAAAGGATCACTCTTGAACAAAAGAAAACTAATCTAAATGATCAAAGAAAGAAAATGTGAAGAGAGTATTAAACTCAGAAAGTTTTGTGTGAAAAAGGATACCCAAGAACTGTGAACAGGGCTGGTATTTATAGGCAGAAAAAATCTGACCGTTATAAAGGGACGGCTCCACTAAATCACCCACGGCTCCACTAAATTTAGTGGAACCGTGGAGCCGTGTCAGACAAAGACGCTCCATTTTTTATCTTTTCTGGTGAAAACTTATTTGGGGAAGTTTGGAGCTGATTTTAGGGGGGAAAATAGCTGTTATGTATTTTAAACTTATTTTTTCATTAAAACATTTCTTAATTATTCAAAAATAATTTGTAAAGTATATTTTTGAAAGAAATATTTTGTCACATAAAAATGTGCTGTCTAAAACTCAAATTCACTTCTTTGATCATTAGTTAAGTTGTAAATTTGTTCTAGAGTGATTTGTGTAGAAACGGGATCTTTCGATTAAAAACTTGTTTACGTTAATTTTAACGTAACGTGTTTTCACATTTTGTCATCCTCAAAATGTGAAGTTATCGAAAGATAGAAATAATATTTTTAGAACATTATTTGCATCAACAGAACTGACTCGCCTAGATAGAACTGATTTATTAGAAGAAATCACTGGTGAGGTTATATAATTTGGTTTGTTAGGAATGCTCCTAACAGAAAATGTGACAACATACTCGGTATTACATTAGTTATGTTGTAAGGCACAAACACATGTACTGAAACCGTCAATTATGTAAAGTCATGTATAGGTTACCCTATATAAGCCCTCCTAGACTTCACTAGGAGGGTGAGACTTATTTGTGTAAGTTACTCTTTCATTTTCATTAAATAAACACACGTTTCCTTTCTTTCTCTAGTCTCTCTCTCTCTAACTATGGATATGTTATACTTTCATCATCCCGACCTCTCGAATCATAATATCAACCTAAAACATGATCCTACAAGCGGTATCAAGAGCAAGGTTTTAGTTATTGGTTGATTTTTTGTGGTGTTATCTTGTCAAAATTGTATTTGTAGTGGTTCGTACCATGGTTATGAGGCTGTTTTACCATTTTTATCCGGACCGAAAATTTTATCATAACTAGTGTGGTTAACAGTCTTCATAACTGATTTGTGTTCTTTATGGTCCAAAAAGTTTTAAACTTTCATTTTCAGTTTTACACTAAACAATTATTCTGGTTGTACGATCAATATAACCAGTTTTGGCATATTTTAGTGACTGTTTGTACCATGCCCGTAAAGATTTTTTTTTTGGTAAAAAACATGGTCGGAAAATGTGGCCGGAAAAGATGCTCGAAAAAACTCGTCGGAACATATGGTCAAAAAGTCAAAACCATCTTTAATCGAACTTTCTTGTAAAGAAAGTTTGATAAACCCCCTTTTCATCGAAGGTGATATTGACTTCTTGTATCGAAGTTCGATGAGGACATATCGAACTTTTGACAAGGGTTTGTCGAACTTTTGACATGGGTTCATCGAACTTTTATCGAACTTTTTACTAGTCAAACTCGAACTTTCATAGTTCAACAAGTCATCGAACTTGTGCCAAAGATGAAAGAATGATGAAGATGAAGACCGTTGACCACGAGATTACGAGAAACCACATGGTAACCATAACCTCGGTTTCAACCTCAGATCTGTTTCAATCTTCCTTGGTTTATGTCAAAGTCAAAAGAAATAAAAAGAAAATAGAAGGAAGAAGAGACTTGTGCATGATTCGAACCAACAACCAAACATTATCAACAAAGCTATAACTATTCTAAACCCATCACCACATCTCACGTATACAACACAACATCAAAATTACAACATCATCTATCCTAAAAACCCCTCGTTAATATCAACCCATCTCATCATTCACGACTCAAAATAATATAATTAAATATAAGATCTGAGTTTATCTTTCCATTCGCATACCATAGAAAGTCTTTTAAGATCTTATCATCTCGAAAGAAAATCATCATTTATCTAAAATTGAATTTGAAACGAAAAAGAAAACCAACTTGATCTCAGATTATTCTTATCGTGTAAGCACAATAACTTCAGATCTTCATAGATCATAACACGATATGAATAAAACATCATAGACCTACTTTAAGGCATAACCTTCTTCATTTATATCAGACACAAACAAGATAAAAGAAAATAACAAATCTGTTATTTCTTTTTCTTTCGGTTGTTCAATGATACAACAACAACAAAAGCAAAAACCAACCTACCCGAGACCTTGGATAAGATATTGAAGCTGCATACTTTAATCATCTTTCGTCATGGTCTTTGTGCACAATCATTTAACAAGAAGTGTAGGGGTTTTAGGCTTGTATTTGATAAGACCACAAGTTGTGGGCGACGACTTGTTGTGTTGAAGAGAAGGAGATGAGCAGTTGAGTTATGAGTTGTTGGTTGTGACTGCAAACGAGTGAGAGAAACATGAGAGAGGCTGATGAGTTGAAATTAGGGTTATCAAACGAATGTAACGAGGATGTTAGCCCGCGCTTCGCTGCGGGATTTTGGCTAAAGAAGTTTTGTAATCTCCGTTTTGTTTAATTTGGTTTTGCAAAATTGTGTTTGGTCGTTACTTTGAACATATAAATGCATTGCATTATCTCTATAAAGTTTCAAAGAAATGTCCAATAATAATAATTCTGAACATTGTAAGAAGTTCAAAGTGCGTCATTGCCTCTTAGAGCTCTTGCTTATACTTCTGTTTGAGTTCTCAAAACAAACCTGAAAAGCGTAAACTCAGGGTTACCACATAAGCAATAAACTAACAGCAGCTTCCAACAACAATTACCAATAACAAATTCAGAATTCAATAAGCAAATGACTCACCTTGGTAGCCACCTGATGCTGTTGTTGTTGCTTGACCATCTACTAATTTAGGGTTTGAAGCTGAATCAGCTACAGCTAAAAGAACAATAGTGTCAGATATTTACCATTCTGCAACAATCACCTTACCAGCAATTTTTTTAGACGGATTAGTGGCTGCAGTCGTCTCCATTTTCCTATGAATAGAGTAGCTACAAATTAAAAGACCTTTAACACCTTTAAAGACCAGTCAAGCAATAAGCAATTGACAATTGAATTTGATTATTCTCATCCAATTTACGTGAACTAAAACTATTTTTCTCATGGAATAAAAGCATTTGAACATATGTATAGAAACCAAAAAAAAAAAAAATAGTAGAAAATCGGGTGATCATCAATACATCATAGATGATTATAAAAACTAAAAAATTTAGTACACAAATCCAGTGACAATCGACTCACCTTTAAATCCAGTCACAATCAATCTTCAGCATGCAGGTTTCTAGCAACCTTTCAAAATCGATGATAACAAAGTCAAAATGTTTCCAGACAAAACTAACTTCCACCCCATTATTGCTGTGCTTACAGCTACGCACATATAACAAAAAAATGTTTTTTGAAGTTAGGTTCTTATAAATCAATCATATTGTAAACGACAATTTAAAAAGTAGCATCATACAAACTATAATCCATAATTCATAGACAGTCAAACTTACTTGGAAGCATAAGCTAAAACAAACATCCCTTTATTTGTATTTCCCTATCGCAATAATCTGATAACCACTTTTGTGGACACTTGGATCTCGATGAGAATACATGATCCTGATTGACTTTCCATTCAGAAGAGTGAAGTTCAGCACCTCTATGGCCCTTGCAGCATCTTGAGGATTAACATAGTTAATATAACCATAACCAAGAGACCTTCTGGGATTCATTTCAAAGAGTGCTGTAGACGCTTCCTCAGAAGTTGAGAATGCAGCAAACCCTGAACCTTTGCTTGTTACATTAGCATCTCACATCACCTTGCAGGAAGTGATAGTGCCATAAGATGCAAAAAATTCCCTAAGGCTTTCATCAGAGACGGTGTCATGCAGATTCTTCACATACATGTTTAGTCCTTGAGACTTGTCAATTGCCTTCTTCATGATTTGCTCAAACTTTCTGTTTCAACTCCTGCTCGCTTTTAGTCTTTTTCTGCGCTTTGCCAACATACCACTCTTTGTCGTCAAACTTCTGTCCATTAAGAGCATCGATGACTTTACCTAAACTGCAAAAGATAAATCGAAGGCCACATTTGAACATCAAACCTAGATTCAAATGGATTCGATTAACAGTTTTTTAAACAATTTTTTTTTCCTGCATGACATTAGCTTACAGCATAAGAAAATCCAAACACTATTTCCTAAACTGATTATTTTTTAGCTGTTACCTACTATTCATAGATAAGCAAATCCTAAATACTCTCTCTAAGTCACTATATTATACTGCCATTATGTTATATGAGCTACATTCAGCTAATACTATATGTTGCCACCTTCATTAAAATTTGATACAACAGAATAAATACAAATAATCTGGTAAACGAAAGCGTACATAAGGGACATAACCCATAATGCAAAACACAAATCCAAATGGGCCTTTAGCAACCCGATGATTTGAAGCATATGAAGTATTCAACCGACATTTAAAAATGGGTACGTTTAAAATGTGATTAACATCTAACAGATCTATAAACTAAGTAACCCATCATTTTATACCTAAACACACAGTGAATTTCAGACACACAGATAGAGAGAGAGAGATAGATGTAGACTGACCAAAAGTGAAAGAACATCCATTAGCAGAGATCAACTGTTTATCAGCCACGATAATCCCAACAGAGCTTATGACATTCATCGGCCATGCTCCTACGTTTGACACTGGAGAAGCTTTCAAATCGTTAGCACTCACTCTAAGTTTCGGTGACGTAGGTCGCAGCTCCTGGCCGTAGCTCAGCAAGGATGTTCCGTTGTATCTCTTTAAACTGATTCCACGGCAGCAGTAGCAACATTCTTTTCCTACAAACAGAAGGTAAATTGGCGAAACTGAAATCAATGAACAACGCCTAACCAATATGAAATTAAAAAAAATGGCAATAAAGCAAAATGGAAAACTAACCGTTGGTTGATGAATCCCACATCAGGTATGGCAAGCATCGTCGCTGATAATGGTATCAGTCACACGCGTAATGGTAATAAATAAGGTTCAGATAAATGCAAGTTGGGCGAGATTTATTTGTGGCCAGTGTAGCAAGAGATGATATTTGAGCAATCATCACGGTACAAAAAATTAGGCTCAGATTGGAATACACATATGTACCCGAAGCCAGCAAACTACAGTGGCTGCAACACACAGGTCGCCTCGCCAAGGTACCGACTTCTAGAAGGAACATGTTTCAGTTATGCAACTGCAAGCATCCATCATCATCGCCAATTTTTTTTTATATATGGAAATGCAAACAGTAATTTATCATCATCGTTGATCACCCGACATGGCTGCAATCACATTCTCGGTGTGGCTGCCTAGCCAAGATACGGGTGTTGGTGAGCCACACATAGTAAACAGTAATTTACCGGCATAGCAAATCACCGATGAGAAGTTGCCATGCTATGACGGTCAATTACCGGTACCGACTGCAAGCACAACACTGAGAGATAGCTTTATGATACACTGGCCAAATGAGTCTGTTTGTAATGATCCGATGATTTGAATGGCGTGTGTGTGCCTGTGGAGGTTGCTGAGGCGAGCAATACTCGTTCTCTGCCATCCTTCCACTGACATGAAAGTTGAAAGATCAAGAACATTTGAAAACACACGCATTGGTTGCTTTTCGGCTTTCCGTTTTTTGGCCCGTTGGCTTGCGTTAATCCATGGCATGTGCGCGTCTGCGGAGGTTGCTTAGCCGAGTGATACTCGTTCTCTGCCATCCTTCCACTGACGGCAAAGTTGAAAGATCAAGAACATTTGAAAACACCCGCATTGGCTGCAACCGGAATCAAGGCGTGGCTGCGCTGCCATGATAAGGGCATTAGACGGACAAAAAAACAGAATTAACAACGGGACAGTCTAAGTGCATAAATAACAACAATGCTATTTACCCTGGGGCAACATCCATCTTTGATCATTGTTTCCCTGTGAGCTGATGCGAGTTGTTCCAGCACCATCATCCGATTGTGGTCATTGTTCGTTTATGAGTGCATGCCAGTTGCCCCTGTGTTGCTTCCAATACCTATCGTAAATGAATGAGGAAGCCATATTAGGACCTCACTATACAATCTTAATGCAAGATAATAAAGAATCAGCAGGAAGTTGTGATTGTTTGGATAGCTTATTTTCAGCATCCATTTCGGTGTCTTGTCATGTTATTAAGGGCTGCTGTTCAGTTGTTAATGAGTTTGGTAATATGCTACTTTCTAAAAGAAGTGAACTATAATGCACATATAATATCGAAAACTACTTGCATACAAAAGCTCTAAAATCAAAGCCTTATTATCATAATTTCTTTTGCGCTTTCTAAGGTTCTTAACATTTCATTTAACACATTCTAAGCAATTTTTTTTGGGCGATATATATAATAAATCCAAATGAAACAACGCGGTGTCAAATACCAGAACAACTTGCCATTTTGAATGGCCTTTAGAATATACGTCAGTAGTGTTGGCAAACACCCAACTGTTTCCATTTTGTACAACCGAGGCTCAGACAGATTAGTCGAAAAAGCGGGTGCACTTGCCACCCTGTTCATACTCATCATAGCCAATCAGCATATGACTCTACAGCTTCTAAGATATGGGGCTGCAAACATAGTTGCAACGAACGAATAGCAGCCATAGGCTACAACTACACATTAAGTGAGCTTATGAAACAAAATAAGCCATAAGGCTGCTATATAAGGCAAAACAAAGACACCCTAAGCAGCATTATCATAATAGAAGATCATAAGCAACATTCCTAAAACTATCCCATCCACGTTTATCGATTTCCTGACAGGCCGACAGATGAAACTCTAGCTAATTCTATTACTTGGCAACAGTATAAAAGTGACCACTTTATCCGCTAGTTTAATCACGAATCATCAAAAAACAGCAATTTGCACAAAAGTCGTAATCTTGATAAACAAAAAAGACTGAGAAAGCACAACATACAGGTTCCATGAATCGACCTCGTCGTCCCATACCCCGCATTCACCATCCCAAAATGCAACGGATGTCTCGATTTCATCACTGCAAAAACAAAAACAAAATCAAAATGAAGCGAATCTCCGAAAACATTAACACAAACAAAACATAAAAATATGAAGTTTATAATTGTTAATAACAAAATTCACCATTTTTATAATGAAGACAGCCATTAATCTTATAAATTCCATGAAGACTCCATATAACTGTAAAACAACAATCACATCATTAAAAACCAAAACTTTGTGAACACTATATATCCAAATTACTTAAAAAAAAGAGAAAATAGATTTAGTAGCAAAATCCCAAACCTAAAAACCCAATTAACATCAACATCTTCAAATCCTAACTCCGAAAACCAAGCCACCTAATTACTAATCATCAAAAATTATAATAATAATAATGATAAACAACAAAAATTATATATACCTCATTCTGTTTACAGTGTATGGCACCAAGTTTTTTTTCTTGATCGGTAACAGCATCTTCATTAGCTCCAATAAAATTTACATATCTTTCATCTTCATTAGCAAACCTGGTTCGTATGCTTTTCTTGTTTCGCCATCCGATTTACACTCTCAAAACAAAGACAAAAGCTTTAGGGCATTTGATAAAAAATTTGTGGGAACCAACGTCTTTTATTTGTGGTTTGTGGGTTATGAAGAATCCAGAAGAGTTGGGTTATGAAGAATCCAGAAGAGATGAAAAGGGTTTAAAAATTATTTGGGTGGTTCTGTAGCAACACTCAGAGGTTGCACTGTAGTTATAAATTGGCCGGATCGGAGTATTTCCGGTGTTGGGTCGGTGTCGGGCCTTAAGGTGAGAGAGGGAGGAAGAGTAAAGTGTGAGGGGGAGATCCAAATAAGGCAGGTCGAATATGCCGGGTATGGGTAAAAAAGAAGAAGTGGATACCTATAACTCTATGAGGAATAGTACACGGGCTTTATACTTAAGTAGTAACGAGGTTTGTAGCCCGCGCTTTGCGGCGGGACGTTTGAATACAAAATTATTGATTTACATGTTTTTCAGAACAATTGCAGAATCTCTCTTTCTGTTTGTGTCCGCTGGAGCTGCTTCCACGAAATTGCATGCCTCTTAGCCGCAAGGATATATGCATCTTTAAACTGCCACAATGTATATGGACACCTTCAAACCCAACTGACATCAAAGAGTTTTGAAGACAACTATGTTTGGAAAGATCAAGAATAAATAATTTGTGATTCAAAGATACATACATTCGCAAAAGCAAACATTGAAGGTTATGAAGACAACCCAGTAACTGTCCACATACCACAGCAAAGCACAATAACGCCTACAATTTTCTGTCTAAATATTTCCACACGAAGAACGTTTGCTATCCTGTCCTCTGTTTCCTGATAATACAACCATATGCATTAGCAAATGCATTGTCTAAGAGATTGGTACTTTCTTATTATATGACAATAAGTTTAACATATACTAAACCTGTTACATCAGCAATACATTTGCAATTAAAACTTATTTTGGATAAAAAAAACATTCATATTTGAATCTTAACATCATAACCAATTGTAACTATTAGCAATTGCATAATCACTTCTAAAGCGCACATCTAAACAGTGGCAAATTCAGTTTGAGACACAATTATTGTCTCCTAGATATCCCAGGCATTGTAACTGTGTAGTTTTTAAAAATATGCTAAAGTACATAGAATGCAGGTGACTCCGCCAAAAGTTATCATGGCAATATAACATTGCCAAAAGTATTTTAACAGTGAAAGAGATAAATGGTGTGCTATATGTCGGTAGAACTTACCTCTTCAGGGTTGCTGATCTTTGGGCTGTCGGCTTTGAAGGAACAGTTGATTTCTCTAAACTTGATATCACAACCAATTTTCAGGACTCGTCTACCATATTACCTGCCATATTTTCTTTGTTAAATGAGGTCAATCCCATAACTGATTACGGGATACTTGCAACACAATACAATCCCCTACCACTCATAATAACAACTTAATTGTTTCTTTTGATTGTTCCGTTACACTTTTCTATTAGAATGGTCAGTTAAAGCCATTTACGGTCAGGAAAATATTACAGACAACCACTCGCAACTTTTGGTTCTATATTTCATAATAACAACTTAATTGTTTCTTTTGATTGTTTCGTTACACTTTTCTATTAGAATGGTCAGTTAAAGCCATTTACGGTCAGGAAAATATTACAGACAACCACTCGCAACTTTTGGTTCTATATTTCATAACAATAACAAAGCAGGTAACAATGATCTATGTACCTGAAAAGTATGTGATAATGCTACTACAACTCTCAATCTTTGGAATCATAGTGGTCCGTGTCCGCACATTCCGCACATTTGATGTATCATGAGATCGGGATACTGATTCATGTTGTTGTGCTATTATTTTGCCAACGGTAGTACTGAACCTGTAAATAAACGAAATGAATTTTAGAGTTGTACCGCAAGATAAACACATTACATGAATAAAGATAAGTGTAAATTTAGGAGGTAAAAAGATTTAAAAAAAACGGCCAACAAAGTTAAAGCAGCAGCAAATAACGGCCAACAAAACATGATATCGTCAAAACGATAACGGATTCACAGGCTCTAAAAGTATTAATATAAAGTTTAACACCCTGTTTAATCCAACGTTGTTTCATCCCGCGCTTTCATGGTATGTAATGGATATAGATAAAGTAAAACTTGCCTCAGATTAGCTGACGCCTTGGCTGTGCACGTGGAGGTTGCTGAGGCGACCGTTTTTCGCACTCTACCATCCTTCCACTATCTACAGCCATACGACATAGTTAAAGGATCATCACAGGCAAGTGAAACAGGCAACCAACAACCAAATCATCTATATCTATTATAACCAATGGTAACTGTGATGACAGCCTATACACGGCTTGTAATAGCAGTTTATAATCATATTTGTGACCATGGTTTATAGCGGCATATAAAATTACTTTCCAATACCAAACAGTCGCCGTTGCTACAACGACATTCTTTGTATGGTTGCCCTGCCAAGATACGTGTTGTGGTAAATCACAATTTATAAGTAATCCTAAATCACAAATGCGCAAGTAAATTGTTTTGAGAAAAAACCGACAGCGAGAATCTCAGTTGTAACGCTTCATGTTGCTGAACAAACACTACAACACTCCTTTGTCCCTGTAAGCGCAAACAAAAACAAATGTAAATTAAATTTTTTAAACAAACAAATTTACAACTCTAAGTTTTGTTTTATAAAAGCCTTTGTAAAAGCAAAGTCTTATAAATGCAACCCTTTTGTCAATAGCAGCAAACCTACAATCCCATCCACCCCTAATTTCATAAGAACCCTAAAATTTAAACAAAACCTTAATTCATACCTTTAAACAAAGTTTGCAGCGTATGCATTTGCAACACCTTAATAACATCAAAATCGAAGCAGAATTTGTTTGATTTGTTTGATTATTGATAAAATAAAAATGTTTAACATAATCAATAAAATTAATAGAAAACACAAACCAAGTGAAAAAAAATTCAGATAATCTTACCTGATTTAGTTTAATCCATTGTTTTTGTTTAATCCGCGAGTCTTGTTTCTGGATTATGGAAAACGTGGGAGGGTAAAACGCGAGAGGGTTCTGGAATATGTGGGAGAGGGGAAGCTTAAATAATTGGGTGGTTCTGTAGCAACACTCAGAGGTTGCACTGTAGTTATAAAATGGCCGGATCGGAGTATTTCCGGTGTTGGATCGCGTCGGACCTTAAGATGAGAGGGAGGAAGAGTAAAGTGTGAAGTGGGAGATCCAAATAAGGTGGGTGGATTGTGCCGGGTACGGGTAAAAAAAAGTGGATACCTATACGTCTATGTTGAACAGTACACGGCTTTTAATTTCATAAGAACCCTAAAATTTAAACAAAACCTTAATTCATACCTTTAAACAAAGTTTGCAGCGTATGCATTTGCAACACCTTAATAACATCAAAATCGAAGCAGAATTTGTTTGATTTGTTTGATTATTGATAAAATAAAAATGTTTAACATAATCAATAAAATTAATAGAAAACACAAACCAAGTGAAAAAAAATTCAGATAATCTTACCTGATTTAGTTTAATCCATTGTTTTTGTTTAATCCGCGAGTCTTGTTTCTGGATTATGGAAAACGTGGGAGGGTAAAACGCGAGAGGGTTCTGGAATATGTGGGAGAGGGGAAGCTTAAATAATTGGGTGGTTCTGTAGCAACACTCAGAGGTTGCACTGTAGTTATAAAATGGCCAGATCGGAGTATTTCCGGTGTTGGATCGCGTCGGACCTTAAGATGAGAGGGAGGAAGAGTAAAGTGTGAAGTGGGAGATCCAATAAGGTGGGTGGATTGTGCCGGGTACGGGTAAAAAAAAGTGGATACCTATACGTCTATGTTGAACAGTACACGGCTTTTATATATATTGTTGAACAGTACACGGCTTTTATATATATTGTATCAAACGTATGTAATTAGGTTTTGTGTCATATTATACCCGTAGGTTTAGGATGGTTGTATTGGATCGGGTTTATATCTTTTGCTTGGGCCGAACCAAAATTTATAAACACAAGGTTGGATGATTTGATTATTGGGCTGGACGTCTCCACACTTTGGATATGGGTTGCATAAATTATTTAAACCATGGGTTGGACTGGATTGGTGCTTATCAAATTTGGGCTGTAATGAAATACTAAACATGGATTGGACGGACTGCAATAATTATCAACCAGAAATTAAATGGGCTGATATGATACTATTTACTAATGTATTTTTATGCATTATGGTAATTTTTGGTATAATTTTTTGGCCAAAAAGAGTAGTATTTTGGTTATTACAAACTTTCACGGGGATACATTTTTTTTGACAAGATTGGGAAAACCATTATCAAATTCAATAAACCGTCCACAAGGCTAGATTTGGGCATTTAACAGCAAGATGTGACTACGGCGTTTATTCATTATTATTTATTTGAGGTTGAAGTGGGATTTCACGGGCGCGTGTACTTAGTATCTGAAGATATCAGGGTTGATTGGATGCATGATTCTTAGAGATCCTTGTTCGAGCTTTTAACTGCAAGAATGCTTAAGACTTGATTTGTCTAGTTATACCTGATGTAAGGAGTTACGTTGTTGTGCTCACAGTGAATAGCTATCACTTTAAAGGAGTTACGTTGTAGTGCTCAAGTGTCACAAAAAGCTGTGGATAATTCGAGAGAAGTTCATATACAGTTAAGGATAGTTGGATGGGTATATGATTCTACCTTTATTGAAATTATCAGTATTGGTTCTTAGTCAGATAATAGTGCAAGTTTAAGTCACAAATTTGGGTTATTTTACTTCAGTCTCAAGTTCATCATATTGGGTTTTCTCCATCAGTAGTCACTACAAAGAGCCGTCAGAATGATAATGGGGTCGGTAAAGAGTTAGCTGAGAGGAGTATAAAAGAGTAGAGATGCTATCAGCAGTTGATTCTCACGGGATATTTTTAAGCTTAACAGAGATTTATGGTACTTAACTCTTGTTCTATTAATTGGACATATGGGGTTACACTGCCTCCGTTTTCAATCGTAAACATAGTGTGCATGCTTTCGATTCCGCGAAGACATCATGGGGGAAGAGAGTGGATGTTCTTTGTACTTTTTTTGACTTCTTTGCGAAAACACTCTTTCTCCATGAGAATCTGCAATCAGGGGGAAGAAATGTGCACATCGGGGACGCATAACAGGTTCACGTGATCGAGCTTAAAATGTAAGACTACCAGAGAGACGTCCGCAGAGATGATCAGTGGTTCAGTTTTGTGATTTTGGTGTTATCGTTTCAACTTTCCCAGGTTGTGAAGTGTGAAGTAGCCTACATATGTGAGAAGATTTTTGCTGATTTCTTGCATGTTACCCCCAAACGAAGTTTCCGCATTGAGTATAATTGTGATTAAGTAACTAGTCAGATTTGCTTGGTGTGGTTTACAGTGTTATCTACAAATTCCGCTGCGTACTTAAAACTTCAAAAGTTAGAAGACATGTTAACTACATCAAAGTTTCGAATCTGCTGAAGACGGTTGTCAGTTTGGGGGGAAGCTGATTCAGAAACTTCGCCAAAAAGAAGTGTACGAAGAAGCTGCTAAAGACATGAAGCATGAATTGCGGGGAAGTTAATCCAGTTCATGCATATTACATCAGTTGCCTACAAGTGAAGAAAATTTCTCAAGACGAGGTACAAGATGAAGACAAAGAGCGTCAACTTGAGTCATCCTCAGCATTTGAAGAGCTTATGAAGACGTTATTTTACTTATATTTGTACTTGTAGGAAATTTTGTAAGTAATCCCTTATGTTGTCCCATTGGGCGAAGATTGTTGGGAATGCTTCTAACACGTAAATGGAACGACATTTACGGATTACATTAGTTATCATGTAAGCCTAATACACAGGCACTGAAACTGTAATTATTGTAAAGTGGTGTGTATGTTAGGCTATACTTAAGCCCTCCTAGACTTCACTAGGAGGGTGAGACTTAGTGTGTAACCTTGACTCTTTCATATTTATCAATAAACACACATTTACTTTCTCTCTCCACTCTCTCTCTCTAACAACGGCTACTCTTTATTACCATCATCCCCAACCTCCCGAATCACAATATCAACCTAAAAACACGATTCAACAAGTGGTATCAGAGCTTTTAAGGATGGTTGGAACCTTTGTCTTTTGTGTTTATCTTGACACGAGCTAATGTTAATAGATAACTAAAAGAAAGTACCTTTGTCTTTTGTGTTTATCTTGACACAAAAGACATTAAACTTACTCATTTTACAAGTACCTTTGTCTTTTGTGTTTATCTTGACACAAGCTAATGTTAATAGATAACTTAAAGAAAGTGACGAGTTGCAGGAAAGCTTTAGACACCACGACCATGCATTTATATGGATGGTTGGAACCTAGACTAGAGCAACAAGTGGGTCGGTTCTTATTCTTCTTTTGAACAACTATAAGACAATGCAGTCAGATGGAAGTGTGCTACGTTGGAAGTTGTTTAGGGTTAGGATTTGGTTTTTAGTGGGTTATTATTTTATTTTGTTGCTATGTTATGTTCTGGTTTAATATAGGCTCGAAATTGGACAAGGTCTTTTTGGTGCATTTTTATTGTATGTTTGAACCATTAATGAGCATTGGTGTTGTCGTAAATGTATCACAATCATGCAAATAGCTTATGCCCGCAGTGGAGCGCGAACCCGACAAGACTTGTTTATTTAACAATGTAGTTGTAACACCCTTTTTTGGTTGGTAGAAAAAGAACTAAAAAAATTAGACTTATTCTTATTCTGATATTCGCTATCGTCAGTAGCCTTCCTCCCAAAGCGAGCCAAGTGATGTGATTCATTTCATGGAGATGACCTGGTATTTATAGAGATGCATTTTGGGTTTCGTGTTACCCACGAATTGCTGGAATTTAAGTATCATGGCAAGCATATAATTTAATATAAAACATCAAGAAGCACGTAGCGGAAGCGTAAGATCATAATACTTGTAATGTAATTAACCGAAACTAAAAGAAACACGTACCTTTTAGCAAATCCAAGCAAAACAATTATCAAGAACCAAAACCCTAATAATTTAAGGTTTATGAATTTTGACTTCTTACAAAAGTCGACCAAGGGATTATCAAACACAAGTGTGTTTGGTCTACGTTCTTGTACACACGTATTGGTAGCGATTCGATGTGAAAAACTAGGTTCTTGAATCACAAAATAACCAAAACACTTTTGTTAGGTCGCAAAAAATCGTAAAACCTAAGAGGGAGGTTTGTACGATCGTTTATGAGCTAGAGAGGGGAGAGAAGAGAAGTTAGGGTTCTTTGGTGATCCAAGATTAGAAAACAATGAATACAATGTGTTTGTATTTATACTGATGAAATCTTGGATTCCAAGTTAGGGAAGGAATACCCTATACCCTTTGTTCGGCCGATTTATGGAGTCCAAGATGGATTTCGGATCATTCTTGACTTGTTTCCATATATTCGTATCTCTACACATTTAACAACCGTTAGTCAATTCCCGTTAAGTACTAACGACCGTTAAGTATTAATTTGTGATTAATGATTAAATATAACTTTTATATATTAATTATTTTAACATCGAATCTCATACGCAAAGTGTGCAATCTCATAGGCTCGTGTTCGAATCTGGACATGCACATATTAATTATATCCACAAAACTTACAGCTCCCACTTGGATATATCTTAATATACTAATGACATTGGTTAGTCTAGCATAATACGCCAATGCCCCCAGAACGACCCTGAGTGTGGTTTCCCCGAAAAACCTTTTAATGATTCATCATTATACTTATCCTTTTGTTACTAATACCATGTTAATATGAATATGGATCTTAGTCATTCCATAATTAACTTTCTCTTTCTCATTAAATCTGATTGAGTAAGATTACCAAATCATCTGAACATATTCCAGATAGATCTTGGGCATGGCCATGCAAACATCTTGTCAACCCTACGAGTGGCCTAGCAGTATTATACTTCGAAACAAATTTGAATGAACAAATTCTCTCTTGACTACAAGCAAACCCATGAACTTTACAACACTCCTGAAAACAGCCCTTATAACTACCAGTTACGGACAGCGTTAGACAATTATACATAAAATGTGCTACATCCATGACAATTTTCTGGTATCTCAAGTCTAAGGATAAATAACTATGATTTACTTAATGACATAGATCCATAAAGTACAATCTCCATGCGGTTGGGATCTGTCCTATATTCAATTAATTGAATATCATGTGAATTAGGCATGTCCACGCATCAATATACATAAGTATATTCTACCAAAACTCCTATTTGTCTTAATTCAATGATATTCCCATATCATTAATTGACAACGAACTATTTAGAATAACTAAATTATTCATGGATTAAACATGCAAATATAGGATACAATATTATAAATGAAAAATAAACATAACAAATATTTTATTTTATTAAAATAATAATTGTTCATAACATCCTTTATCCAAATACATAACCACAGATTTATATGAAACTACTAGCTAAACGAAGTCCAATGCCATCGGCAAGTTGAGTAAGCTTTTCCTTAGGTAAAGCCTTCGTGAAGGGATCAGCTAGATTGTCATCTGTGTGAACTTTGAGTAGATTAATTTCACCTATGTCAACTTGTTCTCGAACATAGTGATATTTCCATTGGGAATGTTTGGCGCCCTTCATGACTCCAGGTTCATTGGCGAATGTAATTGCAGCAGAATTGTCACAATACATATTTATAGGTAATTCAATTGAAGGCATAACTCTGAGCCCTGAAATGAATTTCCTAATCCAAACAGCTTCCATCGCATTTTCTGAAGCAGCTATGTACTCAGCTTCTGTTGCAGACATCGCAATTGTACTCTGCTTCTTGCTCTTTCAGTCCACTGCTCCTCCATTAATGACAAAGACATATCCCGTCTGAGACTTCATATCATCTTTATCACAGTTCCAGGACGCATCGCAGAAACCTGTAACATCAAGTTCTGCATCTGGATTTCCCCCATACACTAGAAACATCTCTCGAGTAGCCCTTAAGTACTTGAGAATGTTCTTAAAAATATGCCAGTGCTTTCCACCTGGGTTTTGTTGATATTGACTGGTGATATTTTGTACGAATGCCACATCTGGCCTTGTGCATCTTACTGCATACATAATAGAGCATGTTGGGAATTAAATGATCAAAAACTTTGTCCTGCCAAGCTAAACAGTTAGAACTGCTGAAGATTATAACTAACAGTACTAACTGAGTTATTACTGCTAGTTATAATATTGGTACTGCCAGTATCAGACTTAGTACTGCTGAAGTCTGCTGATGAAGATGGTACTGCTAGAGATGAAGACGCGTAATGTGATATGTTGATAATGCTCATTTTATACATGTTTTAGTTGCGTTATTTCTATGTTTATGCATTGTATTTGGTTGTATTTATGAACATATTATTCTTAAAAAGGTACAAAAGATGTATTCAGGTTCAGGTACAATCAAGTTCAAGTAAATGGCTAAAAAGATGAAGAAAAGTTGTTAAATCAAGAGCTTTTGCACAAACGTAAGATTCTTCTCACAATAAAGGCTTTGGAAGGATCGTTAAAGATAAAGAATCAAGATTACAATGATTTCCAAGTTCAAGAAAAGATCAAGAATTGATGAAATGAATGAGAAGTTATATGTAAAGAATTATGGCTTGCTTCTTCAACCAAAGGTTCAAGAAATACATCTAAGGCTTAAGTTCAACCCAAGGTTCAATAATGCCATGCCATCCTTACTCCAAAACTTGGGCTGGAATCTGAACCTTAGGTTGAGACTTTCAACCTTGGGTTGATACAATTGCTGGCACACTTAATGACTATCTTTAATGAACTAACTCTTCATATGGGTTGTCATTACACTTCATTTACTCCAAGTGCAGAATTTTTATGACACTTTGGGCTCAAGTATTTTGCTTGGTGACCAAGGGGAGTCATCTTATATATATATATATATATATATATATATATATATATATATATATATATATATATATATATATATATATGTATGCTTGGCCATGAGAGAAGACATCTATATACAATCTATAATCTATTATCTACACATCAACAACTACTACAACTAATCTTATACTCAAAGGGGCGACAAGGAAGAAAAACGCAGGAAAAGATGAAGCTTACATTCATCAATCATCAATTTAATCATTCAAGGAATCTTTGTTGATCATCTCACAAGTGTTCCTAATTCTTGTAATCATCATTACAACTTTTGTAAGACTTTTTAATTATGTTTTCAAGTGATAAATTTCTTGTGGTTATTTCTTTGTTTGCAATGAGTGGCTAAGTGCCTTAAGCACTTGCCTGGATGATGTTTGTGACATGATTCTTGATTGATTATGACGCATTGGTTCTAGTTAAACGAAAAGCTAATACTAAGATCGAATTGTGATATTAAGAGTTTTCTCCACCAAAGAGTTGTCAAGTTTGGTTAATTGCTAATAGTGTAATGGGTTGAAAAAGACATTGTTAGTCAATTAGTTGTAAACCTTTGTCTATGAGGGTGTTACCTTATGTATTGACCATTTCATGAGTAACTTGGTTAAACTTGGAAAACTAAAATAGTGTGGTTGTCAATTGCTTGTGAAACGAAAGTGAATCAAGTGATTGAGTTGTGTTAGTCTTGGTTGATCAAATCTTAAATATTGTTTTTGTCATCTTAAAGTCTTGACGAGGATTGAAAGTGTTGGAAACAATAGGATTAGTATACCCACTAATCGAATTAGAACACCACATAATTCATTGATCATAATCAAATGGAACCATTGTCATAATCATATCAAGATAATTGTACAAAACTAGTCTAGGCAAGTGTAGCTTTAATATATTGAATTTACATCATCATTATTTGCTTGCTATTAGAGTCGTTAATTAAGCTCGATATTATATTCAAAAACTCACATAAAAAAAAAAAAAAAAAAAAAAAAAAAAAAAAAAAAAAAAAAAAAACTAAACAAATCCTAGTGAACGACCTCGGCTTACCATATTATCTCTTACTACACACGGACGAGTATACTTGCTCGTATGTGTTTCGTTTGAATCATTGGTAGATCGTGTTATAAATTTAAAACTTGCACTCGAAACGGGCACATCAAGTTTTTGGCGCCGTTGCCGGGGATTTGATCACGTTTTTTTTTGTAAGTTTTTGTTTATAATTTTCTTGTTTAAATCGTACTCGTATTCGTGGATCTAAAAAAAAAAAAAATTCAAAAAAAGTCTCTGCAAACCGCCGGTTTATTCCCCAACCGCGGCGGTTCACCTCACGGTAAATCAAAAAACGGACCGAACCGCCGGTCCATTTCTCCAACCGTCCGGTCCAAGCTCTCGGTAAAAAATTTAAAAAATCCAAACCGCCGGTCCAAACCTCGACCACGGCGGTTCAACCTTCGTTAAATAAAAAATATATATATATTTTTTTTTCGAACCGCCGGTTCAATTTTCCAACCGTCCGGTTCATCCTCTCGGTAACCCTTCATTTCTCCAAACCGTCCGGTTCATAAAAAAAAAAATCTTTTAAATTTTAGTTTTTTTTTCTTTCTTTTCGATAGGGCTCGTTTTTCTCGTGCATGACCACTCGCTCTTCAAGCGACGAATTGAGCACACCATTGTCTAACCCCGAAAGTTTATTTCGCAAAAAGAGAACTCCATTCATTCCACCCGATCAAAGAATTCCAAGAACCGTTAACCCACCATTTGAAAACCTTTCCGAAGTTTATCCAATCGTTAATCTTTTTCTTGAATTACCATTTCCAATGGCCGACGATCGACCTATGTGGGATACCAATAGCTTTGTAGCTCCTACACCCACAGCCGCCATTGTTCCCGTCAATCTTGGAGAAAACTTTACTATCAAAGGTCATCATCTCTCGATGATTAAAGACAACCAATTTGATGGTCGAGTTAAATCCGATCCACACAAACATATCGCCGATTTTCTTGAAATTTGTGACATGTTTCGTTATGGAACTACCGATGCAAATGCAATCCGTCTTAAACTTTTTCCATCGTCTCTCACCGGAGAAGCGAAAATTTGGTATAACGAATTAAGCCCCGGAGTGATCACAACTTGGGACCAAATGAGAAGAGCATTTGTTGGACGTTTCTTTCCACCGGCCATGTTTGATCGTCTCTTAGGTGAAATTCATAGCTTTACTCAAAAGGAAGGAGAAAATCTTGTCAAAGCTTGGCTTCGAATGAAAAACATGCTCCGAAGTTGTCATGGGCATGGATTTTCTCGTGGTAATATCATTCAAATCTTTTACCATGGTCTCGATGACACAACTCAAGGCATACTTGATGCCGGAGGAATTTTCCTTTATAAGACCCCTAACGAAGCTTATAATTTGCTAGAAGACCGTGTACCTCTTAAGCTCGATTGGTCTAAGGATGCAAAAATAAAACCTCAACGAAAATCCGTTGCATTCGTCGAAGGAACGAATGAAAATTCTAGAATCATGGATATGATGAAAGATCTCACCTCTAAAAACGATTCTAAATTCCAAAATATCCAAAAAGAAATCAAAGAAATGCGTGAGGGATGTACTCATTGTGGTGGAAATCACTCATCATCCGAGTGTGATGACAAACCCATGGGAGGTCCCGAAACCGAAGCCAATTATGTTTATGGAGGATATCGAGGAGGAGGATATCGTGGAAACTACTACGGTAGAAATTCTAGAGATTGGCAAGATCGTCCACCAAGGGATGATAACCGCAATCCCTAAACTCGTGAAGACAATCGTCAGACATCTTCTCGTGATGATAACCGTTCATCATCACAATCACGTGAAACAAAAGACGAAGAATCTGAATTCGAAAAAACCATGCGTGAATTCGTGCATACTCAAAAGCAAACAAATGAATTCATGAAAAATCAGTTCTTCATGCTCAAAAGCAAAGTCGAACAAGGTCAAAAGAATCATCAAGCTTCTATCCAAGATCTTGAAATCAAATTTGGTCGTCTTTCTGATCAACTTGCTGCAAGACCGTCTGGTACCTTGCCAAGCAATACTCAAACAAACCCCAAACCATCATCTGGAACTTATCGTCCACCTCAAACGAGGAATGAGCATGTAAATGCTGTATATAGTCGTAGTGGTCTATCTTATGATCCACCACCCAACCCAACCCAAACAACCACTATTGTTCATGATGATAGTGAGGATGAAGCAGAAGAAGAACCAAAAGATAACGAACCAATTCCTACACCAGTTGTTAAACCTACTCCACAACTTAAAGCGTATAAACCGAGAATTCCATATCCTCAACGTTTGAGGAAAGAAAAGATGGAAGAGCAATATGGCAAGTTCATTAACTTAATCAAAGAAGTTAGGATCAACGTTCCTCTTGTGGATGTCCTAGCTGGAATGCCCAACTATGGGAAGTTTTTGAAAGAACTTGTGAGCAGCAAAAGTAAAATGGAAAACATTTCCGCTACCTTCTTGAATGAAGATTGCTCAGCCATTATTGAAAATAAACTACCGAAAAAACTCGGTGATCCTGGAAGTTTTCTTATCCCATGTACTTTGGGAAATTCAATCACTTGTGATGCTTTAGCCGATCTCGGTACAAGTATCAATCTTATGCCATACTCATTGTATGCGAAGCTTTCGATCGATACGTTGAAACCAACAAGAATGAGTATACGTTTAGCAAATCATACTATCCAATATCCTGTTGGAGTAGCTGAAAACATGCTTGTTCAAGTTGGGCAATTCGTTTTTCCTGTTGATTTTGTGATCCTCGAAATGGAGGAAGATAGCAAAGTTCCATTGATTCTAGGAAGACCTTTCCTAAACACAGCAGATGCTATCATTCGAGTGAAAAATAAAGAACTCAACCTTGGGGTTGGGGACGAAAGAATCTCTTTATTGATTAATCAAGCCATGAAATATTTTCATGCAAATGATGATACTTGTTATAGCATTGATGTTATCGATGAAATAACGGAGGAAACATTCGACAAATTGCTTGATGAAAGAATTAAGACTCATAAAACGTCTGGACAAATCAGTGATGAAGATCTCGACAGAGAATTCGCTGAATTTATGCAGATAGATACCGAAGAAATTTCTGAAGAAGAAAATACCAACTTTGAGGAGTTGGAATTCAATGATGATATGAGAATCAAAACCTCAATTGAAGATCCGCCAATGGATCTAGTCTTGAAACCTCTTCCTGATCATCTGGAATATGCATTTTTGGAAGAAAATTCTCTTCTTCCAGTTGTCATATCTTCAGCACTCAAACCCGATGAAAAAGAACGTCTTGTTTCTACACTTAAAAAGCATAAAGAAGCTTTCGCCTGGAAAACTTCTGACATTCGTGGAATAAGTCCAAACTTTTGCAAACACAAAATAAATATTGAAAACAATTCGAAACCCGTTGTTCAAAGACAACGAAGACTCAACCCAAATATGAAGGAAGTTGTTAAGAAAGAAATAATCAAACTTCTTGACGCTGGAATTATTTATCCCATTGAGGATAGTTCATGGATGAGTCCTGTTCACTGTGTTCCTAAGAAAGGAGGAACAACTGTCGTGACTAATGAACGTAATGAACTTGTTCCTACCAGAACCATAACTGGTTGGCGAGTGTGCATTGATTATCGAAAATTAAATGACGCCACCAGGAAAGATCATTTTCCCTTACCATTCATGGATCAAATGTTGGAAAGACTTGCGGGGAACAAATTCTTTTGTTTTCTCGATGGATTTTCTGGTTATTTCCAAATTTCAATTGATCTAGCTGATCAAGAAAAGACCACATTCACATGTCCTTTTGGTACATATGCGTATAGGCGTATGCCTTTTGGTCTTTGTAACGCACCAGCAACATTTCAAAGATGCATGATTGCTATTTTTCAAGATATGCTTGAAACCTCTATGGAAGTTTTCATGGACAATTTCTCGGTATTTGGAGACTCATTCGAGTCATGCCTTTCCAATCTTGACAAAATGCTTGAAAGATGCAAAACTTCTCATCTCGTGCTTAATTGGGAAAAATGTCATTTTATGGTGACAGAAGGCATTGTGCTTGGTCACAAGATTTCAAGCAAGGGAATTGAAGTTGACAAAGCAAAAATTGATGCTATTGCTAAATTACCACCCCCGACTAACGTCAAAGGCGTTAGGAGTTTCTTGGGACATGCGGGATTTTACCGCAGATTCATCAAAGATTTTTCGAAAATATCTCGTCCTATGACAAAGCTTCTCGAAAAAGATTCAGTATTTGATTTCAATAAAGAGTGCATCAAGACATTCGAAACACTAAAAAATAAGTTAACAAATGCACCGATTATGGTTTCACCAAATTGGTCGCTGTCATTTGAACTTATGTGCGATGCAAGCGATTATGCTGTTGGGGAAGTATTAGGGCAACGAGAAGGAAAACACTTTCGTCCTATTTACTTTGCTAGCAAAACCTTGAATAGTGCCCAACAAAACTACACAGTAACAGAAAAGGAACTTTTGGCTGTAGTTTTTGCATTTGACAAATTTCGTTCTTATCTTGTTTTATCAAAGACAATTGTATTCATCGATCATTCAGCTCTTAAATATCTGTTTGCCAAACAATATGCAAAACCACGTCTTATCCGATGGATTTTATTGCTTCAAGAATTTGACATAGAAATTCAGAATAAGAAAGGTGCAGAAAATGTTGCAGCAGATCATTTATCTAGATTAGAAAATCCTAATTTAGAGGAACTTGGTGAAGACGAAATTGATGATAATTTTCCTGATGAAACCCTTATGGGAATTGATAAAGAAGAAGTTCCATGGTTTGCAGATTATGCAAATTATTTAGCTGGAGGAATATTACAAAAAGGTCTATCTCATGCTGAGCGTAGTAAATTTTTCGCAAACCTGAAATACTATTTTTGGGATGAACCGTATCTATTTAAAATGTGTCCCGATGGGATAATTAGAAGATGCATGTATGGTTCAGAGACCCAAAAAATTCTTGATGAATGTCATCACGGCCCAACTGGAGGACATTACGGTCCATCCACAACCGCGAAAAAAGTTTTTGATGCGGGATTTTATTGGCCAACAATTTTTAAAGAAGCACACACGCTTGTGAAAAATTGTGATGCATGCCAGAAGTCTGGTAGTCTTTCTCGTAGAGACGAAATGCCACAAAAGAGCATACAAGTTTCTGAAATATTTGATATTTGGGGAATTGATTTCATGGGTCCTTTTCCTAAATCTCATAAATTCGAATACATCCTCGTTGCAATTGATTATGTCTCTAAATGGGTAGAAGCAGAGGCTTTACCCACAAATGATGCACGAGTAGTTGTGAATTTTCTGAAAAAGCTTTTCTCTCGATTCGGAATTCCAAAAGCTTTAATAAGTGACAGAGGAACTCACTTCTGTAACCGTCAAATGGAGAAAGTTATGAAACGATATGGAGTTCACCATCGTTTCTCAACAGCATATCATCCTCAAACCAGTGGTCAAGTTGAAAACACCAATAGAGCTTTGAAAAGAATACTTGAAAAAACAGTAAAGGATAATCCTTCTGTTTGGTCAAGGAAACTCGATGATGCTCTATGGGCGTTTAGAACGGCATATAAAACTCCAATTGGTACAACTCCATATAGACTCATATCTGGAAAAACTAGTCATTTGTCGTTTGAAATTGAACACCGCGCCTACTGGGCGTTGAGACAATGTAACCCCGATCTCAAAATCGCTGGAGAAAAAAGATTCTTGCAATTACAAGAACTCGATGAATTAAGACTCCAGGCGTATGAGAATTCCAAGTTGTACAAAGCTCGAACAAAAGCTTATCATGATAGGAAACTAAGAATCCAGAAAGAATTCAAGGCCGGAGACAAAGTTCTTTTGTTCAATTCTAGGTACAAATTCAAAGCTCCTAAGCTCATAACCAAATGGTTTGGTCCATTCGTGGTAAAACATGATTTTCCATCCGGATATGTCGAATTATATGACAAGCATGGTGGAACTTTCATTGTTAATGGACATCGTATCAAACTCTACCATGATGAAGAGCAATTAAATGAATTATCAAGTGAAGAAATCCCACTTGAACTGCTCGATGAAAAGAAATACAATGCTATTCCATTTATGGCACCTTTTCCAGCTGATTATAAAAAAGTAATACCATGGGCTGCTGAAACTAGTTACATCTGGGATGTTCTCCCTAGAACTTGCAATACCGCAAAGTTACATGATATTGATAAAACCGGAAAAGGAATAGTAAAAGGCAATGTGGTGTATATTCCAAAGAAGTCGGGAAAGAATTCCGAATATAAACCATGAAAGTAAGAAAGATTGAGTCGGGCTGATGACTCATTAATAAATTTAGCGCTTCTCGGGAGGCAACCCGTGTGTTTTTTTAAATTGTTTGTTTACTTTTATGCCCCAATGGTTTCACCATAAGTGTGGAGGCCTTACTAATATGAATAATAAAATCCAAAAATATTTTGCATTTTGTGTGTTTTTGTTTTTAATAATTGATGCAGGTTAGGATGCTTGATCTTGAAGATGTGGAATCATTCGATCTCAATATCCGATTTAGAGCCTGATATAGATTCCGAGGTTCAGGCAATATCATTTCTTTTATGTTCCATTTCCCTATTTTTATGATCTATCATTCTTTACATTGAGGACAATTTCAAACTTAAGTGTGGGTGGGGGGGGGGAAGAAATAGGAAAATGAAACAGGATTTTAAAATTTTCTATATTTTTGAGCCTAGTTTTTAATTTGTTTGCCCCTATAATCTAGTTGTTTTCGCACATTTAGGAATAACTAGATTAATCCACTAATAGAACATGTAATTTTTGAAAATTCGAGATGTGTCCTGATTGATATTGCGATCCATTTTTAGGATTGATAACATTGCTAGCACAATTATAGCCCATTCCACTAAATTGTGAGGATTTAAGCCTATTTCATATAGCATACATCTTTTATGCTTGATCTTTTTGTTATGAGTGTGCCGGTGATCTTATTTATTCTAGAACTTGTACATGCAAATTATTACCAGACCGCAGTGAGATTACCTTGTGTGATATAAGTGCATTCGTGTGATAAGAGGCAACCTTAGGAATTAAACCAAATGGCCTTCCATTTTACATCTAATGATATATTAGCTAGCCACATCGGTTAGTTAACCACTAATATGAACCCATTTGTTAGCACTCAATTTTAGTGCTAGATACCATTAGTACACCCTCTGAGCCATCATTTTCATTTTGTTACACCAGAAAAATATAAAAATATTTTACACTTTTAGCCTTAACCTTACCCATAGTCAAGTCTTGGTTGGTTACTAGCTACAAGGAAAGATGGTTGTTATGTGGGAATCCTTGAAAATGAGAAAGTTGCGAACTCCATGATAATCTCATGGAAGATCTATTGGTATTATGATCGATGGTAAAAAAAAAAAAAAAAAAGATGAAAGAAAAGAAGAGAAGGAAAAAGAAAAAAAATAAAATAAGTAATCGCAATTGTTTGGTGACAGTAATAGCCAATGAGCTATATGTTGGAGAATGCTCGTGTCATAATCACTAATTATATGGCTAGACATATGTGAGCCTATGGGGTCACACACTTATACACAGAGACACCATTTTATAGATTGTATTTATCGTATTTACAATATATAAACGACTACGTAACTCGAGATCGATAACGGGCCATTAAATACTAAGTTAGACTTAATGTTTTTGGACCGGGCCAACAACGGGCAAGCCCATTGTGGGCCCCTAAGGAGGCCGGCCATATGGAGGGATCAAGGGAGAATTATGGAGCTTGTTAAGGGCCTTGATGTAAGATTGTAATTGATAAGATCAAGGGATTTGATCAAATCAATTACTAATCAATTTCATAAAACAAAAATAACAAACTCTCCTCCCCTATCTCCCTCTCTAACCCACGGCACAAACACACCCTTTTAGGGTTTTGTGTTTTTCATCCTCTCTTGATATTATCTATTGTAGGTTGTACCAAGAATCATTGTTACGGGGTTTAGACTAGCATCGGGTGGTGATCAAGGACGTGTAGTGTGGACATATCATAGAGGTGATCTATTTTGATCACTTGGGTTTCATATAGTGTTCGACATAAGGGTTTTGTTGGTGACTCCCGGATCACGCTACAAAGGTATAAATTATGTGTTTATTTATTGATTGATCATATGGCACTATGGATCCGTTGTGGTGATGTTTATCCGCTGCGTTTTATATTAATTAATTGTTAATTCATGTTTACATCACCTATAGTGGTATCACGATCCATCATAAGTTGTCATATGATCATCTTGTATGCGTAAAAATGGCTAAAAACGTTGTTTTTTTAATGGATTTAAAAGTGTGATTTTAAAACAGCCCCTAGGGCTTGAATATTCTGAATATGTCGACTTTATTAAGGTCTTAATATCTGGACTTTTTGATCCTATGGCCATTTGTTATGCATACGTTGTTTGTTTACTTGATCGGTACCCGTAAAATGGCCTAAAAACGTGTTTTTTGAGAGATTTTTAACCCAATTTTTAATCAGCCCATGAGGCTTATTTTTCTGTGGTAAAATGGTGTTAAGAAGGTCCTAATATCAGTGGGTTATGAGTCTATGGCCATTTGTCACGCGTACCATTCGGGGTTTTAATTCTTATTAATTATTTCTTCGATTCGTTGGCTAACAATTTAATTCTTGTTATTTATTTTGTTATCCATGGCAAATACATGCATGTTTGTCCATGGAGTTAGCCAACACCATGTAATAATCTTTATTTGAATGTATTATTATGTGTTCATATGCAAAGCCGATGAAAACCTAGACCACTTGTACGTTGTGTTGGTATTTTAGTGTAAAATAGATTGAGTTTAATATGCAAATAAGGGTCGACACTTATTTGGATATTAACTGGACTAACGGGGGTTCCAAGGGGGCGTAGCCCCCTTGGTGGGGGTTCGGGGGCAACGCCCCTGAGAGAAGCAGGGTCCAAGGGGCGGCAGCCCCTGGCAGGGTCAAGGGGCGGCAACCCCTGGTTTCTGCTGATAGCAGATGGTTCCTGCTGATAGCAGATGGTTTCTGCTGATAGTGGATCGTTCCTGCTGAACGGTTCCTGCTGAACCATTCCTGCCGATAGTGCAGTTCCTGCTGCTAGTGTTTTACAGTTATTAGGCTTTAATAACCGCCCCTATAAACCGTCTTATATATTCTCTATTTCGTATAGAGAAAAGACAAGGCTGATCAACCAATTTTGATCACGTTTTTACTGCAAACATACAATCATTCACAAACTTGAATCAATTAGATTTTATCCGGTCGTTAATTGGTATACACTCCAATTTAATCGATCTGAAAGCGTACAATTCGTGACTTCTAATTGCTATCAGGATACCAATCTCACCCCAATTACCACACATAAACAACACGTTGTGATTGTGATTGTTGGTTGGTTTTTCTTGTTTTGGGGTTTGCCATTGTTTCGGCACTTTTGTAATGTATTTCAATTTTGGTTTTGCCAATGTTTGGGCATTTTACAGTAGATACAAAGTAGATTAGTTGTATTTTACTTTATATGTATTGTAAACAAGAGCTTGGAAGCAAAAGGCGAAAGATTGAAGAGTTGTAGACTGAAAGTTGCTGCTCGACATCTGTTGGGAAAACGTGCTTACCTGCTGATTGGTAAGGTATTTTTTTCTAAAATTTTTGGTGCAGGTCCACAAGACATAGGGCTACAACTTTGTCAACTGGGCCGAATCATGAGGAGGTGATCTTCCTGGGCTTTTGGGCCTTGCAAAACAGGAAAACTGGGCTGACAGAAACTGAAGTTCATGTGCATAATGGGCTTTTTACTTGCTCATGATTGTCTTGGAGCAAGTGGGAGCCCTCCATGTGGTTGTGATATAAGTCCCTAGTTGACTCTTGGTTCTTGTGATGGCTCACAAGACCAAGCATAGGATTTTCATCGGTTGAGGCTTTGCATATTGTGGTTGTATGTTTGTTTGGTTGTTTTTTGTATCGTTGTGACTACATGAAAAACGAAAATTGTTTTCATAAAACTTAAAACAAAACATAAACCATTTTGAACTAAGTCTTATGATTTAGTTTAACTAAGTTTAAATATAATTTGAAACTTAAAATCATTGTTTTCTATATAAACAACACTTAAACCGGTTGAGATTGTTTGTTTATTTATTTGTATTGTCCAAACTAAATAATAATCCACAAAGGATATATATTAGTCTTGAAATGGACAACTTGACACACATAAATTAAAACAATGATTAGACTTAAGTTAAGAAAAGTTTTTAACTTGTGCTACGAAGAATGAATGCATGCCTTTTTCGTACATGCTTTTGATCCACATCAAAATATTTACCCGTCAAAATTTAAGTCATGCCGTCCAATTTTGAGGACCCTTGCAATTACTTTTTGCCTATGCGTTGGACCTAGGTTGAATTGTAACCCAAGGTGACTATTCTCTATGCGTGAGACCTAGATATATTCTCACACGTTTTCAAATTGGATGACTTAATCGAGTTAAGCGGTTAGACCTTGACCCGAGGCAAAGATGGGACTAAACATGCCAGCTTGACACTAGTTGCTTGTTCACTAGTGCCATGAGTCCCATAAAGATCTAAGAGTTGCACATGTAATGCAATTGGTCGACGTTACCTACCTATTGAATTCACCATTGCTAGCAGATCAACTGATGTGATGGTGGAACCTCAATGAGGATCTTAGCCTTTTCGTAAAATTAATTGTTTTAATATGCTTAAACTTGGGTAGTTAATTTTAAAAAGGATTAATTATTGAAACTTACTAAAATTTGAACTTTGTTTGTTTTGTAGATGACAACTCCTAATCAAACCATAAATAACTCGTACATCAGATCAATTCTTGAAAAAGAAAAATTGAATGGTAATAACTTTTTGGACTGGTATCGCAACCTGAGGATTGTCATCAGGGCTGAACAAAAGTTTTACCATCTGGAAGAACCTTTACCTGAAGCACCTCCTGCTAATGCCTCCGCTGCTGTTCGTACCGCCTACACTCGTAGGGTTAATGAGCAGCAAGAGGTTGCTTGTCTTATGCTTGCAAGCATGATCCCTGAGCTCCAAAAGAACTTAGAGAACCTTGCAGCATTTGACATGCTGACCGAACTGAAAACAATGTTCAAGCAGCAAGCTGAGCAAGAATTGTTTGACACTGTCAAAGCTTTTCATGCATGCAAGCAGGAGGAGGGCCAAACGGTCAGTAGCTACGTCATGAAAATGAAGGGCTACCTAGACCAAATGGAGCGTCTTGGATACCCCATGCCTCAGATCCTTGGAGTGAGCTTGATACTTACCTCACTGTCAAAGGATTATGATCAGTTTGTGCAGAACTACAACATGCACAGCATGGGCAAGACCATTCCTGAGCTGCATAACATGCTGAAACTTGCAGAGAAAGGAATGCCCAAGAAGGCTCCTATGGTCCTAGCTATAAAGGAAGGACGAATCCAGAAGAAGAAGCCGAAGGCAAATGGCAAGGGAAATGGTAAGGGCAAGGGTAAGCTTGCTTACGCCCCCAAACCAAAGATCCCCCCACCTGCCAAGAAGGAGCACCCGGCAAAGGACTCTCCCTGTCACCATTGTGGAGTGAAGGGGCATTGGAGGCGGAACTGTCCGTCCTACCTAGAAGGGTTGAAGAAGAACAAAGCTAGCGCAGCTAGCACATCAGGTATCTTCACTATAGAGCTCTACACTTTTCCTAACAAATCCTGGGTATATGATACTGGTTGTGGTACTCACATTTGTAATAATGTGCAGGGGCTTAGGGGAAGCAGAAAGTTGAAGCAAGGAGCTTTGAACCTGTACGTTGGTAATGGCAACCGTGCAGCTGTCGAAGCGATAGGGAGCTTTGATCTCATCCTCCCTAATGGTTTAGTTATTGTTTTAAATAATTGCCATTTTGCACCTACTATCACTAGAGGTGTTGTTTCACTTTCACGTTTGAAAGATGATGGTTTTATTCATACTTTTACGGATTATGGTATTGCAGTTTCTAAGGATAATGTATTTTATTTTAATGTTATTCCTCGTGATGGCATTTTTGAAATTGATATGCATGATTCTGTTTCAAACGTTAGTTCTATATATAATGTTAGCAATAAGAAATCTAAACATAACTTAGATTCCACTTTTCTATGGCATTGCCGTCTTTGTCACATAATCAAGAAACGCATTACGAAGCTGCAATGCGATGGGCTTTTAGAGTCAACCGACCATGAGTCGTTTGATAAATGCATTTCTTGTATATCTGGTAAAATGGCATGAAAGCCTTTCTCCCATGTAGGAGAAAGAGCTAAAGATCTACTTGGACTCATACATACTGATGTATGTGGCCCATTTAGAACAACGTCTAGGGAAGGAGCTAACTACTTCATTACTTTTACTGACGATTTCAGTAGATATGGTTATGTTTACTTGATTAAACATAAACATGAAGCCTTCGAAATGTTCAAAGTCTTTCAGAATGAGGTAGAAAATCAACTCGGCAAGACCATAAAGTCACTCTGATCCGATCGAGGAGGTGAATACATGAGTCAAGAGTTTTTAGATCATCTAAAAAGGTGTGGGATTGTCTCACAATTCACTCCTCCATATACACCACAACACAATGGTGTATCTGAAAGGAGAAATCGAACCTTGTTAGACATGGTTCGATCAATGATGAGTCTAACAACATTGCCAACGTCCTTTTGGGGTTATGCTCTAGAGTCTGCTGCACGCATTCTCAATATGGTTCCAACCAAGAAGGTAGACAAAACACCATACGAAATATGGCATGGGAAGGTCCCTAATTTGTCGTACTTGAAAGTCTGGGGTTGTGAGGCTCTCGTAAAACGAGACACACCTAACAAACTTGAGCCCAGAGCTATCAAATGTATCTTCGTAGGATACCCAAAGGAAACAATGGGTTACTACTTCTACTACCCACCTGAGAACAAAATATTTGTTGCTCGGTATGCTGAGTTTCTTGAGAACCGTCTCATTTCACAAGAAGCAAGTGGGAGCAAAGTAGACCTTGATGAAATTCAAGAGGAAGATGCACAACCTTCTGGTAACACTAGTGAGCATCAAAATGAGATTGAACATGAAAATGCTGAACCTCATCAAGATGCTGCTCCCATTCGTAGATCCGCAAGGATACCTCAAGCACCTGAGCGATATGGTTTCTATGTCGATGCTGAGGAACATGAGTTAGGGGATCATGGTGAACCCACTAACTATCGAGATGCATTGTCGAGTCCTGAACACGATAAATGGATCGAAGCTATGAATGCGGAGATGAAATCCATGAAAGACAATGATGTCTGGGTCGAAGTAGACCTACCTCCTAACGCTAAAACCGTGGGGAGCAAGTGGCTCTTCAAAAAGAAGACCGACATGGATGGAAAAGTACACACCTACAAAGCTCGTCTAGTAGCAAAAGGTTTCACTCAAACCTACGGGGTTGACTATGAAGAAACCTTCTCGCCTGTTGCAGACGTTAAAGCTATTAGGATTCTTATAGCCATAGCAGCGTACTATGACTATGAGATTTGGCAAATGGATGTCAAGACAGCTTTCTTGAACGGCCACCTGAACGAAGACGTTTATATGGTGCAACCCGAGGGCTTCGTGAATCCTAAACATCCAACTAAAGTATGCAAGCTTCAAAGATCCATTTATGGATTAAAGCAAGCATCCAGAAGTTGGAATAAGAGATTTGACGATGAAATCAAGAAAATTGGTTTCACTCAAAATCTCGACGAGCCATGTGTATACATGAAAACTAGTGGAAGTATAGTCGTGTTCCTAATCTTATATGTCGATGACATATTGCTCATGGGAAACAACATTCCAATGCTACAAGATGTAAAATCCTGGCTTGGAAATTGCTTTGCCATGAAAGATCTAGGAGAAGCCGCGTACATACTTGGAGTCAAAATCTATCGTGATAGATCAAAACGATTAATCGGCTTATGTCAAAGTGCATACATTGACAAAATCCTGAATCGATTTAGGATGCAAGATTCCAAACGTGGAAATCTTCCAATGCAACCAAATACAGTATTGAGTAAAGCTCAAGGACCCTCCACACCTAATGAGGTGAAGAGGATGAAGGGAATCCCGTATGCTTCGGCTGTGGGATCCATAATGTATGCGGTTAGATGCACTAGACCTGATATAGCGTTCTCTCAGAACCTAACGAGTAGATTTCAACAGGATCCAGGAGAATGTCACTGGACTGCTGTTAAGAACATATTGAAGTATTTACGAAATACTAAAGATATGTTTCTTGTTTATGGTGGTGATGTCAAGCGTGAGCTCAGTGTCACTTGTTACACTGACGCAGGCTGGGAGACGGATCGTGATGACACCAAATCCCAAACGGGATATGTTTTCATCATGAACGGAGGTGCTGTTGACTGGAAGAGTGCCAAACAAAGCACTATCGCGATGTCCTCTACAGAAGCTGAATACATTGCTGCTTCTGAAGCTGCTATGGAGGCGATTTGGATACGTAAATTCATTTCTGGGCTTGGCGTTGTCCCCAGCAATGAACGACCTATGGATATGTACTGTGACAATACAGGTGCCATTATCATAGCCAATGAACCAGGTGTTCAAAAGGGTGCCAAACATTTTCGTCGAAAAGTTCACTACATTCGAGAGGTTATCGAAAGTGGTGATATTCGTCTTCTCAAAGTTCACACAGATGACAACATAGCTGATCCTTTTACTAAACCAATGCCTTGTGCCAAACATGTCGAACATGCTAGGAGCATTGGACTTAGACCAGCTAGTAGTCTCATGTAGATCTGTATTTTTAGTATTTTGAATAATTAGAACGTTAAACGGTTTGTATTTGCAATGAATTGATGTAATGGTTATGATCGTTTTCATTTTATATCAACTGTGTTCTATATTTGCATGTTTAATCCATGAATAATTTATTTATTCTAAAATTATCCATTGTCGGTTGACGATACGGGAGTATCATCAAATTAAGGCAAATGTGAGCGTGTTGGTGATTCATTTGCCAAACTCACATGTTGTTCATTGTGATGAACATTGGATTGACCCAACCTACGAGAATTCACTACATGGATCGTCGTCAATAGTGAATCTCGCAAGAGGTTATGTCTCTTATCCTCAGACTTGAGATGCAAGCAGGTCTTGCATGTGTGGAATTTTATTCCTTGATATGGTTAAACGCTATCCTGAATAAGGTAGTTATAAAGGCCATTTTCAGGAGTGATATGAAGCATGTGAATGACACGTGTAGTCAAAATGGGATTTGTTCCTCCACTTGCTTTGGAGTTAGATACTATTGGGCCCCTCGATGAATTGAACAGATGTTTGTATGGCCGTACCCAAATGAGATTAAGATGAATCTTAATTCACTTGGTAATCTTGTTCAATATCCGTATCGAGAAACATAATAGTTGAACTTTTAGAATGACTTTTGATCCATGTCAAATGTTCAACACGGTATCTGAAACAAAAGGATAGATGACATATAAACCATCTGAAATGAGACGTTTAAGAAACTAACCTCACATATTTCTAGGGGCTTTGGCGTGTTGCTAGACGCTAACCATTGCTTGTATAATTACTTGATTATTATGACGTCGCAAGTGGGAGCTGTTGGAGAATGCTCGTGTCATAATCACTAATTATATGGCTAGACATATGTGAGCCTATGGGGTCACACACTTATACACAGAGACACCATTTTATAGATTGTATTTATCGTATTTACAATATATAAACGACTACGTAACTCGAGATCGATAACGGGCCATTAAATACTAAGTTAGACTTAGTGTTTTTGGACCGGGCCAACAACGGGCAAGCCCATTGTGGGCCCCTAAGGAGGCCGGCCATATGGAGGGATCAAGGGAGAATTATGGAGCTTGTTAAGGGCCTTGATGTAAGATTGTAATTGATAAGATCAAGGGATTTGATCAAATCAATTACTAATCAATTTCATAAAACAAAAATAACAAACTCTCCTCCCCTCTCTCCCTCTCTAACCCACGGCACAAACACACCCTTTTAGGGTTTTGTGTTTTTCATCCTCTCTTGATATTATCTATTATAGGTTGTACCAAGAATCATTGTTACGGGGTTTAGACTAGCATCGGGTGGTGATCAAGGACGTGTAGTGTGGACATATCATAGAGGTGATCTATTTTGATCACTTGGGTTTCATATAGTGTTCGACATAAGGGTTTTGTTGGTGACTCCCGGATCACGCTACAAAGGTATAAATTATGTGTTTATTTATTGATTGATCATATGGCACTATGGATCCGTTGTGGTGATGTTTATCCGCTGCGTTTTATATTAATTAATTGTTAATTCATGTTTACATCACCTATACTATAAAAGTCAGATATCGATCAAGGATAGTTCTCGAGTTCAAAGGAAAATGGTTGATGTAGCTAGTACCAATTGGTTGTAGACTTTGACTATTTGTAAAGTTTTTATTTTAAACCAATTTCATAAATATATATATCCCATGTCTTATCCCAACCTATTTGATTTTGTGGAAATTATCAAGTGTATTGACATGTGGTGACAATCCGATTTCTTGAGGAATTAGGTAACGTTGCTAGCAAGCTAGAGCGTGTTTTGGTGACCATCCGTTATGCAAGTAACGTTGTTAGCGAACCAAGGTACGATCTAGTGACCATCCGTTATTTGATGATGCAAGAATTCGTTGTTAGCAAGCTATTATATTTTGCATGAGATAGTTGCACATAAGTCTTATATAACCTTTGAAGCCTTAAACCCAAATAAAAGTCCTCTTAGATGTTTACACTTGGTGCTTACGCCACGTCGGTGGAGTTTTGTTTCTTGTACAAGCTTATGGTAATATTTAGATCATGACTGAGCAATGAGTGTTATTTTCTTATATACTCACCCACTAAACAAATGAGTTTTGAGTGAATTATACTTCATTTCTTTTTCGTGAGGTGTTTTAACATGTTATCAAGCAAGAGAATCATTAAGGTATTGTCAAACATCTCAACTTTTCACCTATAAGCTTAAAAAGATGGATCTTATCTTGTACTTGTGCTTGATGGATTTGCATCCCATTTTTAGAATCATTATAATTTATATCATGTGGATTTATTTCTAAAAGCTAGATTTGCTTGGGGGCAAGCAAAGTGTAAGTGTGGGGGATTTGATAACGCTCATTTTATACATGTTTTAGTTGCGTTATTTCTATGTTTATGCATTGTATTTGGTTGTATTTATGAACATATTATGCTTAAAAAGGTACAAAAGATGTATTCAGGTTCAGGTACAATCAAGTTCAAGTAAATGGCTAAAAAGATGAAGAAAAGTTGTTAAATCAAGAGATTTTGCACAAACGTAAGATTCTTCTCACAATAAAGGCTTTGGAAGGATCGTTAAAGATAAAGAATCAAGATTACAATGATTTCCAAGTTCAAGAAAAGATCAAGAATTGATGAAATGAATGAAAATTTATATGTAAAGAATTATGGCTTGCTTCTTCAACCAAAGGTTCAAGAAATACATCTAAGGCTTAAGTTCAACCCAAGGTTCAATAATGCCATGCCATCCTTACTCCAAAACTTGGGCTGGAATCTGAACCTTAGGTTGGGACTTTCAACCTTGGGTTGATACAATTGCTGGCACACTTAATGACTATCTTTAATGAACTAACTCTTCATATGGGTTCTCATTACACTTCATTTACTCCAAGTGCAGAATTTTTATGACACTTTGGGCTCAAGTATTTTGCTTGGTGACCAAGGGGAGTCATCTTATATATATATGTATGCTTGGCCATGAGAGGAGACATCTATATACAATCTATAATCTATTATCTACACATCAACAACTACACAACTAATCTTATACTCAAAGGGGCGACAAGGAAGAAAAATGCAGGAAAAGAAGAAGCTTACATTCATCAATCATCAATTTATTCATTCAAGGAATCTTTGTTGATCATCTCACAAGTGTTCCTAATTCTTGTAATCATCATTACAACTTTTGTAAGACTTTTTAATTATGTTTTCAAGTGATAAATTTCTTGTGGTTATTTCTTTGTTTGCCATGAGTGGCTAAGTGCCTTAAGCACTTGCCTAGATGATGTTTGTGACATGATTCTTGATTGATTATGACTCATTGGTTCTAGTTAAACGAAAAGCTAATACTAAGATCGAATTGTGATATTAAGAGTTTTCTCCACCAAAGAGTTGTCAAGTTTGGTTAATTGCTAATAGTGTAATGGGTTGAAAAAGATATTGTTAGTCAATTAGTTGTAAACCTTTGTCTATGAGGGTGTTACCTTATGTATTGACCATTTCATGAGTAACTTGGTTAAACTTGGAAAACTAAAATAGTGTGGTTGTCAATTGCTTGTGAAACGAAAGCGAATCAAGTGATTGAGTTGTGTTAGTCTTGGTTGATCAAATCTTAAATATTGTTTTTGTCATCTTAAAGTCTTGACGAGGATTGAAAGTGTTGGAAACAATAGGATTAGTATACCCACTAATCGAATTAGAACACCACCTAATTCATTGATCATAATCAAATGGAACCATTGTCATAATCATATCAAGATAATTGTGCAAAACTAGTCTAGGCAAGTGTAGCTTTAATATATTGAATTTGCATCATCATTATTTTCTTGCTATTAGAGTCGTTAATTAAGCTCGATATTATATTCAAAAACTCACATAAAAAAAAAAGAAAAAAAAAACTAAACAAATCCTAGTGAATGACCTCGGCTTACCATATTATCTCTTACTACACACGGACGAGTATACTTGCTCGTATGTGTTTCGTTTGAATCATTGGTAGATCATCTTATAAATTTAAAACTTGCACTCGAAACGGGCACATCATATGTATAGAAGATATTTAGTGTATATCTTATATGTTTAGAATGATACGAATATTGTATATTTGTAGTTATCTTGTAAAAGACTCCTTATGCCTATAAAAGGATGTCCTAGGTTAAGCTGTTAGGAATCTCATCTCATACATCTCTAGAATACGTTTTTGCTAAGTTTCAAGGTTGTAAACCCTAGTACTAAGCAAGAGTACTCGTATTATTGAGCTAATAATATTGAAGCATTTTGGTGAATTGTTCTTGTTAATATAATACAGTTTACTGTTTCATTGTTTACTGTTACATTATAATTCTTCTAAATATTGAAGAGTAGATTCCGCATACTCTTTGATATCATTCAAAGTTTCTAATACAAGCTCAAGTGTTTGGGATCAACAAGTGGTATCAGAGTTAGGTTCTGAAACTTTGATCTAGAAGAAACATACCAGAGGAAGCTCCTACCAACATGGCACTGATGGCATTTTCTGACTCTGAGGTACATTCAAACAATCCTTGTTCAAAATCTTGTGTAGCTTTAAAAAGCTATGAATCTCTTAAAAAGCATTATGATGACTTAAGAATAGAGCTTAACCAATCTGAATTTAATTTTGCAAATCATAAAAGAGGTTTAGCTGTTTTAGAAGAACAACTAGTGTTTTACAAGAAAAATGAGACTGTCTTTATTGAGGACATTGATGTGCTTAAAAGGGACATCTCATACAAAGATGCTAAGATTAGTGTGCTTAAAAATGAACTAGACAAGATTAAGCAACAAAAAGAAAATATACAGCTAAGTGTAAACACTCTTGAATATGCATCTAAAGGGGTTAACAAGATTATAGAGAGTCAGATTGTTAACAAAGCTAAGTCTAGTCTAGGATACAAGTCTGTTGCTGTAACACCCCCTAAAATTTGTGTTAACAGCGAAAGACTTAATAGGGGTATTACTGGAAGGATCATAGTTATAATCATAGAAAACGACTCAAAAGAGACGTTTTGAAAGTTATTGTCATTCGTTTAGAAAATTCAGATACAAAAAGGAGATTTCCACGTTTAACATTCCACAAAAGATATTGTAAAATTTGATATGAATGACAGAATTCATTTGACACCAAGACCATCCGTTAATGCCCACTCCGTGCCTTGAATGCTCCATAATAAACCTGAGATAAACATGCTAAAAAGTGTCAACACAAAGGTTGGTGAGTTCATAGAGTTTATACGTAAAAACAGTTGATTCCAAAGGTTTCATGCTTAAAAGTACTGAAATAAATAGTGGTTTCGTTGCAATATGCCATAGTTCATAGTTGACCTAAATGGGTCCAAAATCAAGTAAATCCATAAGAGTTTAACACAAGTTTCAAGTTTAAATGAAAATGGGCTACGTTTCCGCAGGCCCAATAGTAACGTATCATGACACTCAAAACTTAACAGTACCGCGCAGACGGTCAGAACAATCCAAATTAATGGCATGAGTTATGGCCCTCTATAGGATATTGCCAAATTCCTATTTCAAAGTCAAATAAAGTGGATTTGAACCTATCTAGCTAGCAATTAAGGCCACCTTCTAGATATTTCAAACAGGCAGTCAGCCTTCACAGATCTGTTCACTATATTCGCGTCCACCTCAGTGGTTAATGGTTCATGATGGGAGGGACTTTAAATAAAGGCAATAACGGTAACTTAGGCAATATCAGTCAGGTAAAGCATACAGAAAAATACTTGCGTTCTGTTTAATAAGTATCTCCCGAAGAGATAAAAAATAAAATGTTTAAATGTAGGCATACGAACTCATAGAAATTCATAAAAGTTTATGGTACTTAAGCATGTAAAGGCAAGAATTATGTTTTAACGGCAAATGGAATGAAGTAACAACAGAGTAAAATCTTTACGGTAAAACGAGTAAACCTATAAGTAGAACGCGCATGTATCTCCCCCAAAGAGTTTATAAAGTTATTTAAACAGATAAAAAGTGGGGATATAACTCACGACAATCCGTGAAAGTTTCTAAAGTACTTGAAAAAGTAAATACATATAGTTGAGCATGTATCTCCCCCAAAAGTATAAAACAAACATTTAAAAGAAAGTAGGGGCTACGACTCACCTTAGCTGCAAGGTCAAAATAATGTTATGTCAAAAAGTATCACGGGAACGGCTCCAACACACGACCTGGATGATAACAAGGAAGTCTGATATTTTGACGGTTTTGGCCTAATACGAATAATGGTTGAAATGGTATCGAATGACGAAATGGTTTGTGATGAGAGTGAATGATATGCTTAAAATGCTTAAAGTTCAAAAATAATATTATATATAATATTATCTTGTTTTTATGTCATTTAAATCATGAATATCATTTCCTCGAAAATGGTTTGAATAAAACGTAAAGTTAATCGTTAAAATCCGTTATATATAAATATAAACGTTATATAATAAATATTGAACGAAATGAGATAAAATGCACGTGAAATAAATGAGAAACGTAAAATATGAAATGGAAATGAAAATAAAATAAAGTTACCGTTGATCCTTGTAATTATATAAAATTTACATTTTTAACCCTAACGGTGTAACATTTGCACCGTTAGTCCTTTAATTACATTTTTAGTCCAAAAGTTCCCCAACATGGCAAAATAAACTTTAGGTTTACTGTTTTATCAATATTCATCCTCATGTTACTGATTTGACTGTTTATACCTTGTTTTTCTGAAATTGGCAGTTTTAGTCCTTGAGTTTGAAAGTATTTGCAAAATTAGTCCTTTTTGTACAAAAAGAATAGGAAAAGGATTCCGAGACTTTTATAAGTTTTATAAAGCTTTATTGGACTGATTTTTAACTGCTTGTTACACGTACGGCTTATTTTTGAGTTAAATGGGCTTTTAATGTTTAAAAACTCGGCCCAATAACAAAAATTGATCCGTGGGCTTTTAGAAAACATTGGGCCTGATCTTGGGCCCATTTTAAGTTTATAAAAATGTTACAAAATCGTTTGTGAGTCCAGCTTATACGAATAAGCTATAAACTGCTTAATGGACTTATGAGCCTACTCGTTCATTATAAAAGGTTTAAAAGATTTGCGACTACCGATAGGATTAAGGATTTTCAAGAGCTTTTAAGGGCTTATGAGGGGAATCACCAAACTAGTATTTGGTTAATTAAGTTATGAAAAATCAGTTAGGGTAATAAAATTGGCATGTCGCGTTTGAGGTTTGGTTTTTATAAGTTTATTTCTAAGCGAGTTAAAGCAAGTTATATTATAGGAAATAAAATGAAATTCGATTGTACAAGTAATAAAATGAATTCGAAAATGAAATGAGATGGATGAAATGAACTTGAAATAAAGTATAAAGTGTAATAACGTGTTCCTGGCCTTCCATGGAGGAGGCAATGCATATATATAAAATGTAAAAATAAATAATGGAATACGTAAATGAAACAAAATGAAACGTACATATACGTTCGAATGGAAAAGAAGGAAGCAATGCATGAATTGTATATAACTTCAAATAGAAATGGTTTAGAGAGTGTTTAGAAGACTTACAACACCACAAGGGTGGGATGATTCGTTTAAAATGATCAAGGAGGACTCGGCTGTGGATTTAACGTTTAAAATGGAAGTCGAATAACAAGGAAACGTGCTTGGCTTCTCTCGAACTAGTTTACAGGAAGTTTTTAGAATGTTTGAGAGTGTGTGTGAGTGTGTAAGACATTTTCAAAACCGTATAATATTTTCATGTGTGTCAAATTTGAGAAACGGGGCAAAGCTTGGGACATTTAGTCGACATAAATTATAATGGAAAATGAATTAAACTTTGTGGATTGGGCTAGATGATTAGTAATGGACTGAAATTTTGGGCTTAGGAATAGTAATAGGGTCCATTTGAGTTGTATTGAATGAGTTGGGTTATCCGTGGTCCGCGTGGGAGCTCGTTCCAATGTTTTAAGAATGAAAGTAAAATAATAAATAAAATTTTAAATTTTGCTCGTAAAAATGGTTAACTAAATAGTAACTGATAATTAATACTTGATTAACGTTTACAAATCACTGGTTAATTTTACAGGTTGCTACAGTACCCACCAGTCAAACAGAATTCCGTCCCGGAATTAACATCTAAGGTGGTTTCTAGGGTTGTCCATGGAGATAAATGTGGGTTTTGGTTTCGAATTTGATCCTCATGTTCCTATGTACACTATGGTCCTCGATTAGAGTTCCTTCAAATTTTTGACTTACTGGGTATACGGTTTTGCTTTAGCAGTTTCACCTCTCTGTCCATTATTTCCACTGATTCTTCCATAAATACGAGTTGTTACCTAGTCGGATTCCTTTCATTTGGATGTTGGGTAAAAGGTGTAGGTACCTATAGAGTGTTGGCTACAGGGGTAGTTTATCTTGTCATAGAACTTGCTTTTGAATGAAGATTGTTATTAGGAATTTTGGAAAGATGACTAATGTTGTGCTTCCTAGAAGTTTTAGATGGTGTTCAACGTATTGTTTTCGTAAAGTGACAACCTAAATATGTTTTCAAGGTAATTAGAGAAATCGGTCCGCACATCAGTGATAGATTAAAATCTTATGGGGCGGTAGTGGGTTAGCTCGAAATGGGTTCTAATATTCGGGAGAGAACCTTATAAGTTGTAACAGCCTATTGTTCGGTCAAGAATGAAATTAACCAGATTCCTAATGGGATAGCAGTGTATTGATACTAAATGGTTATGGATCAGGTAAACGGAATAGATAATGAAGTAGATAAAGATGGTGATTATCCTAAAAATAGAAAGGATAAAGGTTCACAAGGTAGGAAAGTATTCGTTACACTTAGGTTACGTCATTGTACCGAAAGTAAAATACAAAAGGAAATACAACCCTAGAGGTCTTGAACTAAGATTTATTATTATAGTGGGAACTCCTTCTTCTATTTAGACCTTGTTGTCGTCCTTTGAGGTCCTACCGAGCTTCTTATTTTCTTCCACTAGTTTTGACATCCTAATTGGCATTCCTAAACGAACAACGACTCAGGTAGTGCCCTTCCTCACTAAATCCGTGGCATACTATTGTTACTGGCTGTAGATTTGTACTAGTGGTTTTGCATTCCTTGGTTCTGTGACCCACTCTGTGGCACTTTGCACATTTGACCGGGCAAGGCCCAGTGTGATGCAGCTTACATTTGTTGCATAGAGGTAGCTTTCCATGATATCCAATTCCTTTAACAGGTGTGGCGATGAAGCCTCTTCCAGTTTCCTGCCCGCGATCTTGCAGATGATTGCAGTTGCTGTTGTTGTTGTTGTGGCATTTGCAGTTGCTGAAGGTAGCGGTTTCTCTTCCATCCAGTTTTCGCTTAAGATCATTTCTCTTGGGCGTGGTACTCTGTTTAGTTTCTCGGTCCGGAAATCTCTGGGTAATGGTGATGACAAATTTAGTTACTCCTCCTGTACTCCTAAGGTGTGCTGGCTTGCAACTCGGAAAACTCTTATGGGTACACTTACAGGACATAGGTGTCTCCCTTACTCCCGTCGTCCCATTTTTGTTACTTGGGTGAGTTATTGTGATCATTTGGGCGTCGAATACTAAATCAACGATGTCGTTTACCAACTTTTGGATTGTTCCAGGGGTCATAGTTGGGGTTGATGTGGTGATTTCCTTTCTTGCGGGAGACATTTTCTATTATTATCGCAAGAAAACACAAATTTCAAATCCACATAATGACCATGTTAGAATAATCCGAGTAACAATGAAATTGTATACTAGTCCTAACAATACGGTTACAATGTGATATCACAACCAACTGAGAGTCATAAAATTACGACACTATCGTAAACAAATGATCAGCTCTTGGTATAGAATTGCTAAGGGATAACCTGATTTATCATCTACAAAACTGAAGTTCAGCAACTTTCTCTACATTCATCAATTTCCTCTTGAAATATTCTTCATTATTAATTTGTAATTACATCCCAGTTGTAACATTCAAAGAACGGTAACCTTCATAAGTAGCATCTCGACATGCCTAATCACAATACACATGGGTAACCATGTCACATAAGTCAACATCAATATATAGTAAATCTAATCCAACCACATGCATTAAGAACTTGATCTGTTGTTTTACAAAACGCAACGATACAAGGTCCTTTATGAATGTCTCATGCGGTAGGCTAAGATGCCTCAAAACTACAACTGATGTAATGTATGTGTAGCTACTGGACGTCTCGTCCATGTGTCTATTCAGCTCTGTGACCTGATCCAGACATCTCTGTATATTTTTCTGTTGTCTGACCTACGTCTCCTCAATGAGGTTCTCTAATGTAGCGGCTCTGCGGCGTGCTTTGTAGAACTTCTTCAATTCGTCTCCGTCTCTTCCACTGTAAGACCGTCATATGGGATCGTGTCTCAAACATCTCTGTCTGAATCCTTGTCAGACCACCTTGTAGATCCATCCTCTCGGATACGAGGTCATGTATAGTGTCGTTGACCGTCTCGGGGTGGTTGAGTGATGCTCTGTCAACGATGTTCAGAGGCGTAACAATCTGTTCCTTATGATGCTCCAGTCGCGTCATGATGATGAGGGAAGTAGGTGTGCGGGTAGTTGCGATCCTGGAGCTCTCTCTCCAGTCTCGAAGACTCAGGCTGGAGGGGCAAAACCTAGGGGGTTATGATAATGATGATGATTAAGAATCATCGGGATCTGCTATGCGGGTCTGGTTCTAGGGAGTTACATCCGTCTTAGGAGTCGGCTCTCGTTGGTGCTGTGCGAACTGGTAGGAATGGGTAACTAGGTTAAACAAGTTGTCGGGTCTTCCATGTGGCCTTCTAGTATAATAACCTAGTAGCGTGCTGGTAAAATTTCTTCTATTTATCCCTAAAAGAAACGTCCTCTGAGAGCGTATCTCAATCATATACGTCTGAATCCTGATCAGATCCTACGGTAACCCTATCAGCGAGGTTTGGTGATGGTAATATAATCAGGACTATGGGTGTAGGATATTCACTAGCAAGTAACACACGATTTGGAACACTAGAATGGATCGAATAGATGAGAAGTTAGAGAGAGAAAGAGGTTGGGAACCTTAGAGAGAGAAAGATGTGTGTATTAGATTGAAATAATGAGAAGTTCCACCCTTTCCCTTGTGTGGGAAAGGGTATTTATAGTTCTTACATAATATGCCCCTAGCGGGCTGTGGAGCGAGCTGACAGAGGGTAAAGACCCGACCCACTCCACAATACTAATAATAATAACTAAGCTACTACTAATATTACTAGTTATCCTATGAGCTATGATGTGCTAATAAGTACTCGGGGTGACCGAGTCTTCAACTGAATATTCATATTCCTAACAATCTCCCCCTAAGGGAGGTTACCCCTGAAGCAATGTTCTGAATTTTTTGCACTTCATCCATGGCTCTTGACTTCATAGCTCGTTAAACAATGATTCTTCATAATCCTTGATCATTGTGCAGCAGCAAATCTTCAGATGACTTTTCCTTCTGTCTTGGATGATCTTTGTTGATTCTTAGGAGTTATCATCCACCATGTGTTTCCATGTCATCTTTCAGTGGTATGTTTCAATGTGATGTGGTACTCTTTGAACCGACATGCTCACTCTATTCTGGGTCATGACTTTCAGCATCAAAGTTAGCAGAAGCTGTGTTGAAGGTCATTTAGGTTGTCATGACTTCATTGAACATGATGATGGAGTAGAGCGAACATGTGGTGATGGATAGTGTTTGTTGCGCCAACATGCTCACACTTATCTGGATCATGATCTTCAGCTTCAGAGTTGCGGAAGCAGTGTTGAAGGTCTTTTCGATTGATCATGACTTCTTTGTTAAAGATGATGTTGTAGTGTGAACATGTGGTGGTGGAATGGCATCTTTTCTGCAACCAGCTACAATTGCAACTAGCTACAGCATCCAATAGCTACAGCCGCCAGAAGTTCCTGCATACGACAGTTAGCAATAAAACGTCCGGTACATACAGGTTCGGACTTCGAGATTGTTAACAGCATAGTGTGAAAACTCTCTCTAATCCTTACCAAGACCGTTCTTAAATCGAAAACCCACAGAGGGTTTTTTAAGATCTTACCGTAGTAAATCAACGATTAGGTGAGTCGCTGGAGATCACTCCACAACTGTAGACCGTTTGAAACCGCCGCGACCACTAAGCGTAATTCACAAGGAACTACCGAAGTGACCTGCTTTCAGGGCTGTTTGATGTTGACCCTGGCAGGAATTTCCATTCAATCATTGAGGATTACATTTGTAAATTCTCTCATAAATGTTCTGGCAGATTGCTAAGATCTGCGTAGGACTCATAAGTTTACAACTGGTGTCCTTAATGTTGAACAACCAGTGTAGAAATAATTCGTGTCCCTATGAGATCTTGTTATGTATCTCGTGGCTCTAGACTCGATAGTGCGTTTTGATTTAGTGAGCGGAGGCTGGAGAGAACTGCCACATTTTCAATATCATCTAACTCGGGGTGAGAGAGACGATAGAAATGTATTGTATTCCGTGACAATTGAAACAAGAGTCCTTTGAGGGACCTTGAGTGGCTAGGGAGGGTTGTGCAGCATATCACTGGGTCCATGATACTTTGTCTTCAATGTCAGCAATCAACTAAGTGATTCTGACAGCATATGTATTGACCCGGTTTCTGCTTAAGTTGTAAGGAGGGCTTCTTTCTTTTCACCCTTTATCTTTACATTTCTTTTTCATTCTTCAACCCCTTCAGTGCTTACCGAGACTTCATTACTAGAACCTTGTTGGGTTTGTTCTAGTACTAGCTCCATCTCAGTCGGCACTTTTCCCTTATCCACTTTTCTCCTTTTTTAGTCATACCTAAGGACTTCTACACTAACTAGTGGATTGTCCCTGGGTAGATCCCTCCGGCTCTGGCGGGATCGTGGGAACTTGAGCCTAACCTAACCATCCTTATAACTCCATGCATTAATTAAAGTGGTCGGTCTTTGGTATTCATCCACGATTGCCAAACCAAATCTTTGAAAAATCTCTCAAAGTGTTCATGATTCTGAAACACATTTTTGCAAACACTTGAGAGTTTTATATTTTTCAAATGCTCCCCCTCAACATGTGCTCCGATGTTTTAATTATAAATTTGCACATGTTGGGTGGAGCTCGCACCTTTTGAATTGATCCACTTTCAGTGAACATGACCGATTCGAGACACGCTTACATCACTGGTTGACCCAGCTTGAAATTATTACCCGGCCTGGTCAAGTCCAAAGAAAGTTTCTCGAAACGGTACACTCTACTCAGATACGTCTTCTTTGAGACACGCTTACATCACTGGTTAGACCAGCTTGAAATTATTACCCGGCCAAGACGCATCCTTTCGATTGATGACAATTTGAGTTTCGTCAATTCATTTGTAACGTCTGAGTCACGCTCGCATGAGATGCCAAATCCTTTTTGTTTCAACAAACCATTTGCTCCCCCTCAATATGTGCATTGATATACAAAAGAGTTTAGCACATATGGGAGAGCTTACATTTACGTTCAAAACATCACATTTTATCAGATTTCATATTTAAATCACATTCTCTCCCCCGATCAAAAATTTCAAACCATTTGAGATTTGTGATCCCAATTGATTTAAATATGTTTAGAAAATTTGGGAGAAAATGTGGTCAGGTTTAAATGTATTCTGAATTCGAAGCATACTATGCTCCCCCTTAAACCACGAGAGAGTGTCACTGCTGATGTTGCACAAATTTGGCAAGGTGTCAGAAATTGGAACAAATATTCTCCCCCTCAATTAATGACCCGTTTTCTATTTAAAAAGTTGTAGTCGTTCAATTGAGCGACGAGTATTTGTGAAAATTTAATTCAATTTACCACCTTGTGTAACATCAAGACTCTCTTGAAGAATCAAAGAAGATAAAGAGTCTGATGGAAAGAAGACTTCTCTTCTTATACACGAAATGACGCACTGAAATGTACATCAGATCGAAGAAACATGGATATAAAGTAATCCATGCCCAGGTGAACATCACCCAGTTGGAGGAACAACTGTCTGTTTGGCGACAAGCTTTCCCCAATGTATAGCGCGGGTTGCTATTTGAAGTAATAGCAAGCCATTAAGACATGTTTTAACTGATTAGTATAACTTCTGCTCGAGCTTCATTTAAAGATCCGTGTCATTGTTGAATGACATTTCTAGATCCGTAAATGTTATCGATAAACAGAAGACATGCCTAGGTAGGACTATTTTTGGTATTTTCTGATTTTTCGATTTTTATGGTTTTTATAGGTTTTATATTTTTGTATTTTCTTTTTGTTTCAAGATATATACAACTATGTACAAGGATATAAGAAGACAATCCTTTACTCCTCCTTTTCTTCCTGAAGACACTTGAGGGTTTCAGGTGTCATGCTTTTCATACCAAGGCGTGGGAGAATAAACTGAAACCTTTCTCTTGGGAGAGCCTTGGTAAAGATGTCAGCTAACTGAAACTCAGTCCTCACGAAATATAGTTCCACAATTCCCTTTTCCACCTGTTCCCTGATGAAGTGATGCCTGATGTCGATGTGTTTTGACCTGGAGTGCTGAACATTGTTACAACAAAGAGCAATGGCGCTTTTGTTGTCACAATATAGGGGAATTTTGTTGTATGAGAATCCATAGTCTGAAAGTTGTGATCGCATCCAAAGGATTTGAGCACAGCAAGCAGACATAGCAATATACTCTACTTCAGTAGACGATATGGAAGTACTCATCTGCTTCTTTGAAGACCAACTAACTAACTTCTCCCCTAGAAACTGAGCTCCTCCTGAAGTACTCCGACGAGTGTCTTGACATCCCGCATGATCAGCATCAGCATAAGCCGTTAACTCCATTGCAGTGTCCTTAGGATACCAGAGACCAATATGAATAGTGCCTTGAAGATATCAGAAGATCCTTTTCACCGCTTCAACATGCTTTTTGGTTGGCTTGGATTGATACCGAGCACGCATACACACAACAAACAAAAGATCTAGTCTACTAGCAGTGATGTACATCAAAGATCCAATCATGCTTTGATATTTTGTTTTATCCACTGGCATCCCTGAAGGATCTTCATCCAACTTTGTTCTATCAACCATGGGAGTGTCAACAGGCTCACTTGAATTGAATCTAAACTTTTTCAAGATCTCATTGGCGTATTTGGATTGATTAATGAATATGCCTCCGGGACTTTGAGAAACTTGTAATCCTAAGAAGAATGACATTTGTCCCATCATGGACATTTGGAACTTGGAATTCATCTCCTTTGAAAATCTATCACATTCACTAGGATCTGTTGAAGCAAAGATGATATCATCTACATAAATCTGAACAAGTAGTAGATGTTTTCTTGACTTCCTGGTGAATAGTGTGGGATCAACAACACCTTTGGAGAACCCGTTCACTAGAAGGAACTTGGACAATGTATCGTACCATGCCCTTGGCGCCTGCTTCAACCCATAAAGAGCCTTCTTCAAGCGGTAAACATGAGTAGGATATTCAGCATCCACGAATCCTTCGGGTTGGCTCACATAAACTTCTTCCTTTAAGTCACCATTCAAGAAGGCCGTTTTGACATCCATCTGGTAGACTATCATATTCCGACTAGCAGCATTTGCAAGGAAGATTCTTATGGCTTCAATTCTAGCAACCGGAGCAAAAGATTCTTCAAAATCAATGCCCTCTTCTTGTCTGAATCCTTTTGCAACTAGCCGTGCCTTGTTCTTTAACACATCACCATGCTCATCAAGTTTCACTTTGAAGATCCACTTTAAAGCAATGATCATTGCAAGCTCTGGAGGAGGCACTAATTCCCATACTTCAAGTCGATCAAATTCATGAATTTCATCCTACATAGCCTCGAACCAGCAATCTTTTGTCATTGCTTCTTTGGCATCTTTAGGTTTAACTTTGGACAGTACGGAATTGAAGAAGCACCATAGTGCATCAGTGGCTAGTTGATTACGTGTGGATATTGGACGTGAGGGATTGCCTATGATGTTGTCGATTGGATGATCGCTGGTCCATTTTCTGAGATGGTCGTGAGGTTGAGGGTTTTGAACTGATGTAGCAGTGCTGTGTTCTTTAAGAGAGGATGTGTCTGATGAATGTTCAGGAGCAAATATGTTTTCAAAAGGAACCTCATCAACAAGAGCAAAAGGATTAACTTCCAAAGAATGGTTATCTGCAAATTATTGTAGTACTGGAGAGGATTGAGTATTTGATGATGAATGCGATTGACTGGCAGCTGGAGCATTGAGACTGACTGATACTGAAGCTGTTGGGCCTTCTGTGCCTTGCGGAGCTTGAGCCTCAGCCATAGGAAGTACAGCTGGTGCACTTAGGATGGTTCCATTCGTTGGCTCAAAGTATTCATCAAACATAGGATCAAATAACTTCTTCAACTCCTCACATGTAGGTGGTACATAAGAATCCGCAGGCGTGGAATTCTGTACAAGTCCTGAACTAATGGGTCCAGGTGTCAAAAGTTTAAGATCGGGTCCAGAACTAATTTGTCCTGAAGCAGGTTGCTCACTCAGCTCATCGAACGTGACATGAATGGTTTCCATGATTTTACGGGTTCTCTTATTATAGATTCTATACCCTTTACTGTCTGGTGCGTATCCAACAAAAATACCTACGTCTGCTTTAGCTCTTAACTTTCCCAAGTCTTGACTATCATTAGTCGGATAGCAAAGTGCGCCAAACACACGGAGAAAGGAAAGATCTGGTTTCTTGTTATGAATTAACTCGTAGGGAGTCTTTTCATGAACAGGATGAATTAGAGATCGGTTTTGGGTGAAACATGATGTTGCAATAGCCTCTGCCCAGAGAAACATCGGAGCCTTTGAAAATATAAGCATGGTTCTTGCAGCTTCCACCAGAGTACGGTTTCTTCGTTCAACAACTCCGTTCTGTTGAGGAGTGCGAGGGATACTTTTCTGATGTGTGATGCCAATACTTTCATAGAAATTACGGAGTTGTTGGTTAACAAACTCAGTACCATTATCAGTGCGGATGATTCTGACAGTTTTATCGAGCCTTACTTGCAGCTGTTTTATCAGTTTAATGATAACCTCTGGAGTTTCGTCCTTGGTTCTCAAAAACTTTACCCATGTGAACCGAGAATAATCATCTGCTATCACCAGAACATATTTCTTTCCATTTATGGTTTGTATTCTCATTGGACCGCAAAAGTCCATGTGTAGGGTATGAAGAACTTCCAAGTTGGTGTTAACGGTTTTAGGCTTGTGGGTTTGTTTCTTGCTTTTGCCCAGTTGACATGCAGAGCAGAGATGATCTTTCTCATATTTTAGTCTGGGCATCCCTCTAACAAGATCTTTACGAGAAAGATTATTTATGGTACCGAAGTTCAAGTGGTTCAAACGACGATGCCACAGCCATGATTTTGTTTTAGAGGCTTTTGAAAGCAAGCATATGGGAGAGGACTTCAACATTTCTTCAATCGATATGGTGTATAGATTGGTGCCCCGACTGCCCTTGAGGAGATCTATACCATCCAATTCTCTAACGAAACATGTATGTTTTCTGAAAGCCACTTCCAGATCTGAATCACAAAATTGACCCACCGAAAACAGATTGTGCCCTAATCCTTCCACATAGTATACCCTTGAGATTACACTGTCACCGAACACATAATCTCCATAACCCATGATCGCACCAAAGTGGTCGTTCCCGAATCTAACTGTCCCGATAAACTTTTTCACAAAGTTCTTGAGCCGTGAGCGATCCCCAGTCATATGTTTTGAGCAGCCTGAGTCCAAATACCACAGGACGATTTGTACGACCTGCATTTGAAACTAGACAACAATGGATAACTAAAAAATATGGATCCCCACGTGCTGTTGGAGTCCGTTTGGTCAGCACACACATATTCTGGAACCATAGTGTTCGCAGATGCTACTGTCTTTACAGTGGTGACGGTACTAGAGGCATAACAAGACCTAGGTGGAAGGCATTGTGACACTAAAGGCAAGATTCTACCAGTTGGTCTCCATTCCTTAACCTTCACAATTTTATGCTTATTCATTTTAGGTAATGTGCACTGTTTTCCTAAATTGAATTTCCTTCCAGTAGGTCTCCATTGATAGCCTACGCTAGTGATGAAGCGAAAAGTGTACCGCTTTTAGGGGGTCATTTAAGCCCTAAATCGTATTTATTTGATCAAATATTGCCCTAAATCATTCCTTTTGTCATTTTAGGTACTTTGGAGAAGAAATCTGGAAAAGGAAGCATTTTGGACGTTTTTGGAGCATAAAAGTGAAGAAAACGACAAAGTCTCAAAATTATGCTGGAAAGTACCTTTGACGGCGTCAGATATTGGTCCAGACGGCGTCATGGCTTGGAAAAAGTGGTGGATATGAAAATTACTCATGATAAGCCAGAGAATTTTGCATGAAAAATCTGACGGCGTCACCCTTTAATGTGATCAAGGTCGTCACGGCTTAAGCTAAAGAGGGACGGCGTCAAGCACTAATCTGACGGCGTCAAGCCTTGATAAGCCAGAGCGGATTTTGGAGGTCTAAAGAGGGACGGCGTCAGGAAGGCCATCCGGGAACCCTAAAAGCGGCGAGGTGACGGCGTCAGGATCTATAACGTGACGCCGTCAGCCCTTAAACTCTATATATAGTTTTGCAATTTTTTGTCATTAGTGTGGAACTTTGTGTGTAACCTTTTGGGAGGAAACCCTAAGGCGATTTTAGCAGCTTTTTCAAGGCTTTTTGCCTTGAGATCTTTCATGTTACATTGAAGATAAGTTATCAATTAATCATTCAATATGTCTATGTGTTGTTTGATTCTATCTTGTTCTTGTCTTTTGTTTAACATGCTAGGCTAGACTTATCTTGTGTTTGCTTAGATCTAATGAAACCTAACTATTGATTATTGATTATTAGTGTGTTATTAATTGTATTGGATGATTGTTCATCGATGTTAGGCTTAAGAAAACTGGCTAACTTCCTATACGGTAACTTGCTTGAACGTCTTAAGAAACATGAACCAATGCGTACTAAGGTTTTTATGGTTGTATTTAATGCATGAGCGAATTCTAGTGATCCCATGTTAGGAGCTTCTTAGCCGGCTCGACATAGGAGTGAAGTAGGAGCTTATAGAGTTGGGGAAGTACGTACGCCACCCCACGATTGGTATTAAGGAATACACCCGTCATCCACGCAATTAATACACACTAATCAACCGGTAAAAGATAGTTAGGGAGTAAGGAAATCTAAGTAAACACATTTCTCTCCACATAAGTTTCATCAACCTTTTCATTTTCTGTTATTTTATTTTATTTGCATTCGTAGTAATTTGGGTTAGTTGACTAGCAACTAATTCCGCCCACTCCTTCAAACCCGAGATTTTACTTGCTTTCATAAAATTAAAAAAATACAAAAAAGAATCTTCCCTCACCCTTAGACCTACTAAAGTAGTTTTTCATACCTAACGAACACTATTCCCTGTGGAGAACGATCAATCCCCCGTACTTACCACTACACTATACTACATCGGTCAGGTACACTGCCTGGTGGGGTTGTAAGCCTCTTGAGATCCCTCGAGAGGTAAAATCTGTTGTAAGGTTGCAAAACCACGCATCAAGTTTTTGGCGCCGCTGCCGGGGAATAGTTATTGTTTAGGTTGAATTTTTATTTTTATAGGTCTACTCACTAGATTCCTTTCTAGTGAGATTTTTATTTTATTTTTCTAGGTTTTCTTTAGTCTATCTTTTTTCTTCGTTTCTTTGTTCGAAACCATTACCATTCGACATCATGGAAGATGGTAATATCCTTGATCCCAACAACCCACCACCACAACAACCACCACCACCTCCTAGAGCCCGTACCTTAGGAGACTACTCCCGTCCTAGCCACCATGGCTATCGAAACACCATTGAGCTTACTCAAGGAGCCAATGTCACTCCCTTGCGATCCGACACCATCCGGTTGGTGCAAAGCGGATGCGCATTCCATGGACTTCGTTCCGAAGATCCTAACCAACATCTCAAGGACTTTCTCAAAATTGTTGATTCCGTAGACCTTGATGTTGCCACTCGAGAGACGACCCGACTGCGTTTCTTTCAATTCTCTCTGCGGGACCAAGCTAGTCAATGGCTAGAGCGTCTACCCGCAGGATCCATCACCTCTTGGGATGATCTCACCACTCGTTTCCTTGCTCAGTTTTTCCCACCAGGAAGAACTACCAAGCTAAGGAATGATATCTTGATGTTCCAACAACGTCAAGGCGAAACCCTCTACGAGGCATGGACTCGATTCAAGGACTTACTCCAAAAAGTCCCTCACCATGGCATAGAACTTTGGCTCCAAGTCCAAATCTTCTATGACCATATCAATCTTTCCACGAGGCAAACCATTGACCAATCGGCCGGTGGTAAGCTACGTGATCTAAGTGCGGAACAATCATGGGCTCTCCTAGAAGATCTTGCTCTTTATGATAACGAAAGTTGGAGTGATCCCCGTGATTTGAATAAAACGGTCAAGGCAATATCTTTGCCTTCGAACAATTCAAGCACTTCCGACCGTAGGATCATAGAACTTGAAGACCAAGTCAAGTTTCTTATGAAATCCTACGAGGCTCCTAAACCTTCAAGCCAAGTGAACAAAATCACTTCTTCATGTGAATTACGTAGTGGTCCCCACGACACTCGTGATTGCATGGAACTCCCCGAACAAGCTTTTGCGGACTACGCATCCTCGCGTACCGACGGAGCGGGAGACAAGTGGTACACTTTCAAACCCGAGCCAAACCCCTACGGTGATTCATACAACCCCTCATGGAAAAATCACCCGAACCTTAGGTGGAAACAAAACCAAAACGCACAACAAACCAATTCTTCCAACCCACCTAATCGTTTCCAATCAAGCGGTTCCAACTCGAACCGTACTTTCAATAACAATCCTTCCAACAATTATGGTAGTACCAATAACTTTGAAGGATTTATGTCCCAATTTATGGCATCTCAAGAAGCTCGTTTAGCCAAGTTTGAAGCCGATTTCAAACAAAAACAAAGCGAGATGACCAATAAGATTGACACTTTGTTGAAAGCCCTCAATGACCGAGAAATGGGAGCACTCCCTAGCAACACGGTCAAGAACCCGAAACTAAACGTCAACGCCATTTCATCAGTTATGCCTCCTAGTTCTTGTCCACAATATTATTCGGTCAATTCCATGAGCTCGTGTTTCAAACAAACCCAAGTCGTTCAAAATGACCAAGAAGTTATGACATCCAAATTGGTCAACAACATAGTTGAGACACCTCCCACACAAAACCTTGACAATGAATTCAAGGAGCTCCACCTTGAAAGTCCGGTTGTTGATGTGATGGATGAGAAGAAGCTCAAATTAGGCGAAAAAGGGACCGCCTTCGTTCAAAACAAGCTACCTAAGAAGTTAGATGATCCGGGCTTATTTGTTCTACCTTGCAAGATCGGTAATTCGGAGGCTTATGACACATTAGCTGATCTTGGATCAAGCCTTAACCTACTTCCGTTACCTCTCTACACCTCTCTAAAACTAGGAAAACTTGAAGAAACCGAGGTGATAATAGGCTTAGCGGATGGGAGTGTTGCTTACCCGGTTGGAGTAGTCAAGGACGTGTTAGTACACATAGGAAAACTAACCATTTTAGCCGATTCCCACGTCCTTGATATGGTTAGCGACCCTACATGCCCCTTGTTGATAGGTAGAGGATTTTTGGCGACCGCTAGTGCTATGATTGATTGTAAGGAATCCAAGATAGCGGTAGGAGAAGGAGATACTTGGTCAGTCTATGATGTGAAGAAACATGCCTATGATACTAGTGATGAACCAACACTCCATTGGTTAGAAGTAAATAGGAGACCATCTAGATATGGACCTTGGATCGATAGAGACTTCCTAGGACCCCAATGCCCATTTTACCTAGAAGAGGACTTTGTTAACCGAACACATACGGTAGAGCAACTCTTGGCTAGGGACACCGAATTGGATCCGTTTGAAGACCCTCTAATTTTTAGGAGGATGATTGATTTCCTAGGAGTTTTGCCAATTAACCTAGGGATGAATAAGTGGAATTGCGAGGACGATGATCATAAGTGGGATTGGGACAAACCACCCAAAGATGGAGATGGGTCATGGCATATTAAGATGACATTGTATGACCCGGATGGAGAGAAGTTTGAAAAGATATATTGTACTAAGCGGACCAATAGGAAACTTCAATCCAAGCTTAACCCTAAAGACGTCCTCGATGACGAACTCACTTACATAGGGTAGAAGGACTTTGAGTCTAGCTACAAGACTCGTTAATAAAGAAAAGCGCTTCTTGGGAGGCAACCCAAGCTTTATTTGCTTTGTGTGTTTATTTATTTTTTTTGTTTGATTTTATTTGTTTCCGTATGTATGTTTAATTTTTATTATTATTGATTCATGTTCAAAACTTATTTGTGAAAATGCTTTATCTTGTCTTTAACTTCGTCTTAACTACATATAAAGGTATTTTGCAAAAGTTAAGTGTAAGGGAAATCTAAATCGGTTTATTAGAACACAAATGAACATGAATCGAAATAATATTAAATGAACATACATATTAGTATTTGTTTGAGTCAAATGCTTGTATCGAGTCATAATGATGTTTTGCAGGAATTCCAGGAAGTAAGGTGTAGGTTTTTCCAAAAATTTTCCGGAAACGTAACATGAGAATTCTGTCAGATCATTTCTGACGGCGTCAGGCTTTACAACCTGACGGCGTCAGGTTTAATTTTCTGAAAATTTTTGAAAGTTTTGTTTTTATTAAATCTATAACTTATAATCTCCAGGAATCTGAAAAATTATCATTCCACAAGCATTATATCCTTATATATAGAATTTATCCCGCCGATGTTATGCAGGTTTTCGTGTTTGTTTTCTCAGGTTTAACAGGTTATTTTGGACAAGGAAATGTTTGTTGGATCAAGCTTATGGCGATGCATTAGTCATGGAGCTTCAACATTACTTTGGAAGAAGATCTAACCATGTTACCACATTATCCACCGAGCGAATCAGGGGAGTATTTGATTTCATTCTTTTACTTTTTTCTTTTACATATTGTTATTTGAACATTGGGGACAATGTCCATCTTAAGTGTAAGGGGGGGGGGGTAAAAGTACGATACTTTAGAGAATACAATTGCACTTGATTTTTGTTTGTTTAATAGTAGATGTGTAATAAAACTGAGATAAATACCTGTTAGGGCAATTTTAGTGCCAAATTTAAAATTTTTTACAACATTTAGGAGTGAAACTTTGATCTTAATGAGCGTCTCATGGATAGGAGTTATATGACTAGCACAAAACCGTACCACTAAAAAATTTTCCACCCCCAAATATGTGAGGTTCGCCCCTAGAATTGGTAGGAAAAGCATTTATGCTATGATGTGTGTACCGGTAGCACTTAGATTCTAAAACTTGCGTTAGGACCATTCCAAGGCCACAAGTGAGACTACATTCGTGTAGTTAGATTTACTACATGATAAGAGGCATTAGGATTAACCCATTGTTTTACACCTGTGTTTTTGTTATAATTACTTTGGCTACATTGGTCGAGTAATTCTCCCACACCTTTTGCGTTGTACTCATTTTTAGTACACGATACCCCTAGTACACCCCTCAGAGCCTATCTTTTCGTTTCGACCTTTAAGCATTTTACTTAAAGGAAGAATTTGTTACACCCCACTAAAATGTACACCCAAATCGCCTTAGCCTACCTTGTATGCACTCATTTTTAGTGCATTATTGTGACAACATTTGTTTAAACCCCAAGTTAATTATCTAGTTGATTACATGGTTGCTAAGTCGAGTCATATCCTTGTACATATTATTTTGGGATGATTGGGACTCATGGGTAAAGTACTAGTGTAATGGAGTAATGGGGAAGAACAACATTATTACCCCCATATGTGCTAAATATTTTAAAAGTACTCCAAGTTTTTCAATTATCTTAATTCGAGTCATTAGAATAGTATTTGTAAAGTTATGTAAAAGTTCAAGTGTAAGGGGAATGCCACGCCCCTATGATGTATTATTTTGGATGGTAGGGTAAAAGTGTATGCAAAAAAAAAAAAAAAAAAAAAAAAAAAAAAAAAAAAAAAAAAAAAAAAAAATTAAGAAAAATACAAAAAAATGAGAAAAAGAAAAATAGAAAAAAAACATACGGACTACCATCCCGTTTTATTTTATGATTATTTTATGTTTTTGTTATTTTGTTTTTAGCTTAAGATTGAGTTGAGTCTTGGCTTAGCAACATTGTATAATACATGTAATTAATCAAGATCTTTAACTCGCCACCAGTAAAAGATCCCTTATCCAACAAAACCGTGTTTATCATATCCCTACACCTCACGTTATAACCCATGTAAAAGCCCTCTTTGATAGTTTATCTTAGGTGCTTACGCCTAGTGGAGGAGGTTTTCGATCCTTGCCTAAGCCTATGGTAATCTATTTGCTATGACAGGTAGTGAGAGATATTATCCGTTTTCATTTATGAGATTTATTTTGATGACACTTGAGAGATGTGAGTATCTAAACACTACTTGTGAGGTGCTAGTTTGTAATCTCCGTGCTTATTATGATTAAAGTGGAACGATTATTTGTTGTAATTACTTTTATATTAGCATTAAATGACCCCTAACTTGTATTTTGATTAGAATAAAAGCGCATTTGCTTGAGGACAAGCAAATCTCAAGTGTAAGGGTATTTGATGAAGCGAAAAGTGTACCGCTTTTAGGGGGTCATTTAAGCCCTAAATCGTATTTATTTGATCAAATATTGCCCTAAATCGTTCCTTTTGTCATTTTAGGTACTTTGGAGGAGAAATCTGGAAAAGGAAGCATTTTGGACGTTTTTGGAGCATAAAAGTGAAGAAAACGGCAAAGTCTCAAAATTATGCTGGAAAGTACCTTTGACGGCGTCAGATATTGGTCCAGACGGCGTCATGGCTTGGCAAAAGTGGTGGATATGAAAATTACTCATGATAAGCCAGAGAATTTTGCATGAAAAATCTGACGGCGTCACCCTTTAATGTGATCAAGGTCGTCACGGCTTAAGCTAAAGAGGGACGGCGTCAAGCACTAATCTGACGGCGTCAAGCCTTGATAAGCCAGAGCGGATTTTGGAGGTCTAAAGAGGGACGGCGTCAGGAAGGCCATCCGGGAACCCTAAAAGCGGCGAGGTGACGGCGTCAGGATCTATAACGTGACGCCGTCAGCCCTTAAACTCTATATATAGTTTTGCAATTTTTTTTCATTAGTGTGGAACTTTGTGTGTAACCTTTTGGGAGGAAACCCTAAGACGATTTTAGCAGCTTTTTCAAGGCTTTTTGCCTTGAGATCTTCCATGTTACATTGAAGATAAGTTATCAATTAATCATTCAATATGTCTATGTGTTGTTTGATTCTATCTTGTTCTTGTCTTTTGTTTAACATGCTAGGCTAGACTTATCTTGTGTTTGCTTAGATCTAATGAAACCTAACTATTGATTATTGATTATTAGTGTGTTATTAATTGTATTGGATGATTGTTCATCGATGTTAGGCTTAAGAAAACTGGCTAACTTCCTATACGGTAACTTGCTTGAACGTCTTAAGAAACATGAACCAATGCGTACTAAGGTTTTTATGGTTGTATTTAATGCATGAGCGAATTCTAGTGATCCCATGTTAGGAGCTTCTTAGCCGGCTCGACATAGGAGTGAAGTAGGAGCTTATAGAGTTGGGGAAGTACGTACGCCACCCCACGATTGGTATTAAGGAATACACCCGTCATCCACGCAATTAATACACACTAATCAACCGGTAAAAGATAGTTAGGGAGTAAGGAAATCTAAGTAAACACATTTCTCTCCACATAAGTTTCATCAACCTTTTCATTTTCTGTTATTTTATTTTATTTGCATTCGTAGTAATTTGGGTTAGTTGACTAGCAACTAATTCCGCCCACTCCTTCAAACCCGAGATTTTACTTGCTTTCATAAAATTAAAAAAATACAAAAAAGAATCTTCCCTCACCCTTAGACCTACTAAAGTAGTTTTTCATACCTAACGAACACTATTCCCTGTGGAGAACGATCAATCCCCCGTACTTACCACTACACTATACTACATCGGTCAGGTACACTGCCTGGTGGGGTTGTAAGCCTCTTGAGATCCCTCGAGAGGTAAAACCTGTTGTAAGGTTGCAAAACCACGCATCATAGCCTACACTAGCAAATGTTTTTCCTGTTGCTTTCCAAACTTTATTGCATGTTTCAGTTATTCTAACATTCTTAACATGGGGTGAAGCAGAAGACGTCAAGAAAGACACAACACAATCATCATGATTAGCAGAAATTAAGCATTTGTCACATGTTTTACAGACCGCATTAGAATTCGAATTAATTACAGTACTTTTAATACTAGAATCAACACGATTCAATCTAGTCTTTGCAAACTTATTGTTCCTAGGTTGGGCTTCTACACTCTTCTTGTGATCACTCTTAGCTGGCGCAATCCTATCATTCCTTGTATTGCCTTTAGGCTTTGACCCGCTAGCTTGGGTGTCACTTTTCACTCCTGTAGAAGTAACGATGGGAACATTAGTTTGTTTCACTAACACATGTTTTCCTGATTTTGATGTGCTGGGTTCTGACGTTGTACATGGTAAATCAAAGGCTACATGTTTGTTCTTAACAGTGGATGATGATGCAACAAATCTATCTCTATGGCTGTTAAACTTAGGGACTGAGCCTATGGCATATTCTAAGTTTTCCTGAATCCTTTTCGTGAGTTTGCAGGCATAAACAACTTCCCTATCAAGTGGCTTTTCAGTTCTATCCTCTTCAACTACCTCACGAAGTGTGTCAAGGCCCTCTCTAAGATGATCGAGATATGTTTGATGGGCAAAGCTATTATTTCTAAGGTTAAATGGAATACGCCCAACATCAACATCAAACTTTTTACTAGCAGTAGCCTTTGGTGCATCACAATTACAAGTGGTGCATGGCATTTTACCTTTCACCTGAGCCTTAAGATTCTCAATTTCATTTGACAAAGAGGTTATTTGATCATTGTGATTGCTTCTTGTAACTTTAATAGAATCATATAACTCTTTGTAATGTTGTTTGATTTTAGAATTTTCTTCTCGAAAACACTCATTTTCATGATGTAACTTATTTATGGTGTTTTGATATTGAAAATACTGAGAATCTAAAGGCGGAGGTTTATTGGAGCCATACTCATCACACTTGTTGGATTTCAATTGGGCAATTTGGGCCCTCAGCAGTCGAATCGTGTTCGTGTGAGCTTGAATTTTCTCATCTCGTTTGCTTAATTCAAAATAAGTATCAAATTCAGGAGCATCCAAGGATGTCTTGTCATTTGATATTTTGTGTTTTTCATTTAAATGTTGATGTTTCATTTGCAAATTTAGATAATCAACTTCTAATTTTGAAAAATGTTTAACCATATTATCATGGTCATCATTTTGAATTTTTTCAAGCAATTTTAAATTCTCCCCCTCAAGCTCAACAACACGATTCTGGGTGACATTTAACGCAATAGCATACTCATGAAATTGACAAACAGACAATGCAGAATCAGTAGCAGTGTAAAATACATCTTGTGCAATACATTTAGCAATCAAGTTGTCATTAGTGATGAGTATATTTTTTCTTTCAATCTCACGACTCTTAAGTTCTATTGCATATTCATTCACCTCATTTTCCATATCTTTAAACACTACTTTCATTTCTTTTATTTCTGTGTTGAGGGCAGTTTGCAGCCCTTCAAAATGTTCTTTGATTAGTTTAAAGAATGGCATGACCTCAGTTAAGTAACACCTTTTTTCATGTTCAAAACACCTTTCCCCCTCAGTAATGCCGGTTGGTGTGATTCTCTTCTTACATGTTTTATCGAAATCAGCAAACAGTTGCCAAAGCACATATAAGCTAATAAAGGTTTTGCATTCAGTGGGAAGAGACAAAGGCACCAAATTCCTAGGTGTATTGGGAGGATACACCGTTATGGACGCAACTTTTCTAATGAGAGGGGTGTTGGCCTTAAGTTTTTCTTCCTTAAGTTTTTCATTATCTTGTTTCCAGAATATCTGTTCAGGTGTTAACTTCTTTTGAGAAGCAAACACAGTCAAACGATTTTCCTCACTATAGTCATGGGGCTTGATTATTATTCGTCTGGCTATGCACTCGGGATCCCTCATTTTCTCATTCATTCTTTCCCTTGTTCTCTCACTTATCTCATCCTCCTCTTTAGTGTAGATATGCTCAGGCGGGTCATGATTAGGCAAAAACATCACATTAGAATCATTTAATGCAGGTTGGGCTATCTTAGCAATCTCATGAATAGCTAATTTAGATTTACCTACATTGCTTTCACTATGCTTGTCACTTAACTTTCTGTGCTTATACATCATTTGGGCAGTCTGTCTGGTTTGGTCTTGTGTGTACAACTTATCCTCAAGCTTATTCTTTAAGGTTTTGAGTCTAGAAAAATCATTTAAGAGTTCCTTTTCTTTTTCTTTGAATTCTAGCTTAAGTGTAGTTATACACTTTTGTACTTCCTGTTTCTGTTTGACAGACTGTTCTAGCTGATTTTTCAAAGAATTCAACTCTTGTTTTAATGTTTCTTCTCTTACTCTAGACTCTTTAATAAGTGTACTCATTTGACCTTCTAATTTCTGCTCACGTTCATTAAGCTCAAACTTAGCACGCTGTTCATACATAGCCACTTGTTCTTTATAAATGTTTAGTCTAGTGATCAAGTTATCATCAGGGACTGGCAAGTTGTTCTCATGGCACTCACATGCATTATCTATATTACACGCATTATCTAAGGCACACACATTACTTATAACACAAGCATCATTATTGACAGAAGATTCACCATTTGGTACATCAGGCGAGTTGTTGTGATTCAAATACTGTTCATATGAAATAATATTGCTATTTTCCATGTCAACATTACTTGAGTCAGAAACATCTGCCTGTTGTACTTCTTTGGGATTCTTTTGTCCATCAACTATATCATATGTGTCATAAATTTTTAGTACCTCAGATATCACAGATGCACTAGAGGAACCAGCTTGTCGAGGTGATGAAGCCAAGGAAGACAAGTTGGCCATGAAGATTGTTTGAGCCATAGGTTCATCATCTACATCTGAGTCAAATGCATCACAATCATCTACCTTGAAGATGTTAGGATCGTTAAGTGCTAGATCCTGAACTGGTTGCTCATCCACATCTTCATCAAACGTATTTCCCCCATCACCAGCCAAGAACAATAACTCTTCCTCATCCAATACAGCTCCATTCTCTTGAGCTTGCATTAACAGCATCTTGTCTTTGAAGTAATCTGAGTTCTGAGGACGTTTAGGTTGATTGCAGTTTCTGGCAATGTGTCCCAGTCCTCCACAATTGTAGCACTTGATCTGTTTCCCTTGCCCCTGATTGGCATTCCCTGCTCTATTCTGCACATAACCTCGACCCATGTTTCTTCCAGCTCTCCCATGCACATTCTGAACCACAATTTTCCCATCCTCCACCATTGCTAGATTGCGTGGGTTGGATGAATTCCTTAACTGATTGTTGGTCTGAAGGAGTGATGCTTGAAACTGTTGAACCAGTAATGATACTTGATTGGTGAGGTTGTCAATCATTTTGTCGGTCTGAGAGTAGCCTGAGTCAAGTTGAGAACTCATAGCAGGTACTGGTGAGTGAAGTTGATGATAGCTTGGGTTGGAAGATGATTGGGTTGTTGGTAGAATATTTGTCATAAAAGCCAATGGATCATTTGGAGTTGAAGGATTTAACTTTTCTCTCAGCACCCTATCGTAGGCAGCATGCTTCTCATGTTGTTGCAGGTAGGCATACAGCTGTTCATAGTTGGTATCCCTTAAACCTTTGTTGAGTTTGACAGCAGTAACAAATCTGTCCCATTCAGGAGTCATGTTGTTCACAAACTTTGAGTTTAGTTGGATGTTGGGCATAGTCATTCTGATCATCCTCATATCATTCACCAACTTATGAAATCTCACATAGTAGTCTGTGATATTCTCTCCTGGGTTCATTTTGAAATGCTCGAACTCATCATACAGCTGTGACTCACGGTCTTCCTTTGTGAGTTTTGACCCTGCCAACAACATTTTAACATTGTCCCACACAGCTTTAGCTTCAGTGTTGAAATTGATGAGCTTGTATACATCCTTTGGCAGACCTTGAATGACAATGTTTGAAGCTCTAATGTCAGCATCATACATCTTCTTTTCTTCTTCATTAAGATCATTGTAGTTTCTAGGTCTGTCGATTCCCAAAGTTACAGTCCCATCTTCACCAGTTGTAACAACATCTCTGGTGGTACCCATCTGATATGGTCCTTCGTCAATTGACTTGAGAATGTTAACTCCATTTTCTTTTCCCAAGCAGTAAAGTCTTATCCGTTGTGCCCAAGACTCATAATCCGTCCTATCTAGCATAGGTGGACGAGTGTCAGATCCTGCTGCTTGAATATCATCTGATGAGGTGCTTGATATGGTAGCCATAGTAAATACGGGATTTTACAGATCTTGTGATTTAACCGAGAAATCGAATCTTTCGCGGGAATTTCTAAAATCACCAAGACACAAACCGCAACGGGCAAATAGCAACCTTGAGGATACAAACCGCAAGATACAAACCGCAACCCTGAGGACACAAACCGCAACGACAAACCGCACAGACAAACCGCACAACACAAGCCGCACAGACAAACCGCACAGACAAACCGCACAACACAAACCGCACAGACAAACCGCACAACACAAGCCACACAGACAAACCGCACAACACAAGCCGCACAGAAAAACCGCACAGAAAAACCGCACAACACAAACCGCACAGACAAACCGCACAACACAATCCGCCAAACACGTCGCTTTCTAAGCGTTTTGTCGTTATTTGCCAAAACCGGTAATAAGACAAGCCGCTACTTCGAGGTAACACAAACCGCACCTTTCACTTGTTCAAAAGTACACAAACCGCAACTTAGAACTTGTCTCAGAGAGACAAACAGCAACGATGAACACTTTTTCAAAAACACACGATGCAGCCAAAAATCACCACACGAAGCTTGAAACAACGATTCCAAACACCAAACACTACTTCTATGCTATCCCTAAGCTAGAAAGTACAAGATTAAACAACTTCTAACCACTAAACAAAGCACAAAATAGAATATTTGGTGATAGTTTATTCGAACCAAAATACCCCAAAAACTAGTCAAATCCGTGAATCCTAACACACATGGACCTAACCATGGCTCTTGATACCAATTGTAGGATATTCACTAGCAAGTAACACACGATTTGGAGCACTAGAATGGATCGAATAGATGAGAAGTTAGAGAGAGAAAGAGGTTGGGAACTTTAGAGAGAGAAAGATGTGTGTATTAGATTGAAATAATGAGAAGTTCCACCCTTTCCCTTGTGTGGGAAAGGGTATTTATAGTTCTTACATAATATGCCCCTAGCGGGCTGTGGAGCGAGCTGACAGAGGGTAAAGACCCGACCCACTCCACAAGACTAATAATAATAACTAAGCTACTACTAATATTACTAGTTATCCTACGAGCTATGATGTGCTAATAAGTACTCGGGGTGACCGAGTCTTCAACTGAATATTCATATTCCTAACAATGGGTAGTCGTACCCTCTTGCGAGGTCGACGTGCTAGGAACTACGGGTGAGGTGATGGATGATAAGGTGTCCTCGGACTCCATGTCCGATGGTGAGGTACTAGGGTGTGATACAATAGACATGGTACTGTAATAACCCCGTAAATAGTAAATGTAAATAATTAATGGCATCAAGTATATGAAAATCAATATGTAAAAAATGTTGATAAACAATACTGTAAACATGATGTTATAAAATCTGCAGGCACGGAGGGCGTAATGTGGTATGGTGTAAAGCGGTCCGTTTTGAAAATGTAGTTATAGTCCAATGTTTCAAAAACATTTGGTTCTCTATAACTATAGCTCTGATGCCAATCTGTAACACCCCTTAAAATTTGAGTTAAACAGCGAAGACTTAATAGGGGTATTACTGGAAGGATCATAGTTATAATCATAAAAAAACGACTCAAAAGAGACGTTTTGAAAGTTATTGTCATTCGTTTAGAAAATTCAGGTACAAAAAGGAGATTTTCACGTTTAACATTCCACAAAAGATATTGTAAAATTTGATATGAATGACAGAATTCATTTTACACCAAGACCATCCGTTAATGCCCACTCCGTGCCTTGAATGCTCCATAATAAACCTGAGATAAACATGCTAAAAAGTGTCAACACAAAGGTTGGTGAGTTCATAGAGTTTATACGTAAAAACAGTTGATTCCAAAGGTTTCATGCTTAAAAGTACTGAAATAAATAGTGGTTTCGTTGCTATATGCCATAGTTCATAGTTGACCTAAATGGGTCCAAAATCAAGTAAATCCATAAGAGTTTAACACAAGTTTCAAGTTCAAATGAAAATGGGCTACGTTTCCGCAGGCCCGATAGTAACGTATCATGACTACGGTACTCTTTATAATTCAGTATATTGCTCTAGGCCTCATGACACTCAAAACTTAACAGTACCGCGCAGATGGTCAGAACAATCCAAATTAATGGCATGAGTAATGACCCTCTATAGGATATTGCCAAATTCCTATTTCAAAGTCAAATAAAGTGTATCTGGACCTATCTAGCTAGCAATTAAGGCCACCTTCTAGATATTTCAAACAGGCAGTCAGCCTTCATAGATCTGTTCACTATATTCGCGTCCACCTCAGTGGTTAATGGTTCATGATGGGTGGGACTTTAAATAAAGGCAAAAACAGTAACTTAGGCAATATCAATCAGGTAAAGCATACAGAAAAATACTTGCGTTCTGTTTAATAAGTATCTCCCGAAGAGATAGAAAAGAAAATGTTTAAATGTAGGCATACGAACTCATAGAAATTCATAAAAGTTTATGGTACTTAAGCATGTAAAGGCAAGAATTATGTTTTAAACGGAAAATGGAATGAAGTAACAACAGAGTAAAATCTTTACGGTAAAACGAGTAAACCTGTAAGTAGAACGAGCATGTATCTCCCCCAAAGAGTTTATAAAGTTAATTAAACAGATAAAAAGTGGGGATATAACTCACGAAAATCCGTAAAAGTTTCTAAAGAACTTGAAAAAGAAAATAAATATAGTTGAGCATGTATCTCCCCAAAAAGTATAAAACAAGCATTTAAAAGAAAGTAGGGGCTACGACTCACCTTAGCTGCAAGGTCAAAGTAATGTTATGTCAAAAAGTATCACGGGAACGGCTCCAACACAGGACCTGGATAATAATAAGGAAGTCTGAGATTTTGACGGTTTTGGCCTAATACGAATAATGATTGAAATGGTATCGAATGACGAAGTGGTTTGTGATGAGAGTGAATGATATGCTTAAAATGCTTAAAGTTCAAAAATAATATTATATATAATATTATCTTGTTTTTATGTTATTTAAATCATGAATATCGTTTCCTCGAAAATGGTTTGAATAAAACGTAAAGTTAATCGTTAAAATCTGTTATATATAAATATAAACGTTATATAATAAATATTGAACGAAGTGAGATAAAATGCACGTAAAATATAAAATGGAAATGAAAATAAAATAAAGTTACTGTTGATCCTTGTAATTATACAAAATTTACATTTTTAACCCTAACGGTGTAATATTTGCACCGTTAGTCCTTTAATTACATTTTTAGTCCAAAAGTTCCCCAAAATGGCAAAATAAACTTTAGGTTTACTGTTTTATCAATATTCATCCTCATGTTACTGATTTGACTGTTTATACCTTTTTTTCCGAAATTGGCAGTTTTAGTCCTTGAGTTTGAAAGTATTTGCAAAATTAGTCCTTTTTGTACAAAAAGAATAGGAAGAGGATTCCGAGACTTTTATAAGTTTTATAAAGCTTTATTGGACTGCTTTTTAACTGCTTATTACACGTACGGCTTATTTTTGAGTTAAATGGGCTTTTAATGTTTAAAAACTCGGCCCAATAACACAAATTGATCCGTGGGCTTTTAGAAAACATTGGGCCTGGTCTTGGGCCCATTTTAAGTTTATAAAAATGTTACAAAATCGTTTGTGAGTCCAGCTTATACGAATAAGCTATAAACTGCTTAATGGGCTTATGAGCCTGCTCGTTCATTATAAAAGGTTTAAAAGATTTGCGACTAGCGATAGGATTAAGGATTTTCAAGAGCTTTTAAGGGCTTATGAGGGGAATCACCAAACTAGTGTTTGGTTAATTAGGTTATGAAAAATTAGTTAGGGTAATAAAATTGGCATGTCGCGTTTGAGGTTTGGGTTTTATAAGTTTATTTATAAGCGAGTTAAAACAAGTTATATTATAGGAAATAAAATGAAATTCGATTGTACAAGTAATAAAATGAATTCGAAAATGAAATGAGATGGATGAAATGAACTTGAAATAAAGTATAAAGTGTAATAACGTGTTCCTAGCCTTCCATGGAGGAGGCAATGCATGTATATAAAACGTAAAAATAAATAATAGAATACGTAAATGAAACAAAATGAAACGTATATATACGTTCGAATGGAAAAGAAGGAAGCAATGCATGAATTGTATATAACTTCGAATAGAAATGGTTTAGAGAGTGTTTAGAAGACTTACAACACCACAAGGGTGGGATGATTCGTTTAAAATGATCAAGGATGACTCGAATGTGGATTTAACGTTTAAAATGGAATACGAATAACAAGGAAATGAGCTTGGCTTCTCTCGAACTGGTTTGCAGGAGGTTTTTAGAATGTTTGAGAGTGTGTGTGAGTGTGTAAGACAAGTGGGAATGTTATACGTATGGTTTGATTGAATGTGCATGCATGTATACTCGATTATATATACCAAGTGGCACAAGTTGATGTGGGAATCGAATATGGCAGGGATTGTGATGAGATAAGGAATATTTCTTCATTTAAGGACTTAGGAGAGGGCTTAGAGTCATGGGCAAGCTATGGAAACTGATTAGAAAATGTATATGTGATTATATGTTTCGTTCGAATGGTTTAAAGGGTCTAAAGATGATTTTTAACGTGTGATATTATGGATCATTGAGAGAAATGAGTTTTATAACTTCAAAACAAGTTTTAGAAAGTCAAAGTCTCGAGTAGAAATCGATTTAAATCAAAATGGATCAAAAATGAAAATATTATACGGTTTTGAAAATGTTGTGATGAACGTTTACTTTGGACTTCGTTAGGCTATCAAATGATTAAAATGGGAAGTGATATTCGACATGCTAATAGATTGAAGTATAGAGAATCAAGAGAGATAAAAAATTATATATCATGTGTGTCAAATTTGAGATTAAACGGGGCAAAGCTTTGGACATTTAGTCGACAGAAATTATAATAGAAAATGAATTAAACTTTGTGGATTGGGCTAGATGAATAGTAATGGACTGAAATTTTGGGCTTAGGAATAGTAATAGGGTCAATTTGAGTTGTATTGAATGAGTTGGGTTATCTGTGGTCCGTGTGGGAGCTCATTCCAATGTTTTGAGAATCAAAGTAACATAATAAACAAAATTTTAAATTTTGCTCGTAAAAATGGTTAACTGAATAGTAACTGATAATTAATACTTGATTAACGTTTACAAATCACTGGTTAATTTTACAGGTTGCTACAGTTGCACCTCCTTATAAAGGGGTACATCCACCCCCAGGTATTGATTTGTCACATACTGGTATGGAGGAATTTCAAGAGCCTAAGTTTGAATATGGACCTAAGGCCAGTGAGAGTACTAGTATAGATAAGCCTGAAGAGGTTAGGGAATCTTTTGAGAGTGCTAGTGACACCTCATTGGTTGAGGAAAATGTGTCAGAAGTTAAAGTAGAAAAGAAAACTGTTGTTCCTAATGTGGCTAAAATAGAAGTTGAAAAACCAGTTAGGAAACAAGTTAGATATGCAGAGATGTATAGGTCACAAAGTCCTAGAGGAAACCAGAGAAATTGGAATAATCTGAAGTCCAAATAGCTAGGAAGTGATTTTGTCATGTATAATAAAGCATGTTACACTTGTGGAAGTTTTTATCATGTTCAGGCTAACTACAATTACCACCAAAAGGAAAGGGTGGTATATGGGAATGTGAATTCTAGGGTGAATAACAATTGTTTTATTAAAAGGGATCACCCTAATGCGCAAAGAAACATGGCTCCAAGAGTAGTGTTAATGAGAACTGGCCTTAGACCATTTAATACTGTTAGGCCTGTTAGTACTGCTCACCCTAAATCAATAGTTTTTGGTGCTAAAACAACATCATGTTTTTCTAAATCAGCACAACAAACTGTTATTAGGCCCTTTTATAAGAAAACAACATTAACAAAAAAAGGGTTTAGCCAAACAATTCATATTGCTAGACCAAGAGTTAATACTGCTAGGCCAGTAGTTAGTATTGTTAGGCCAAATTCAGCAGTTGTAAATGTTGTCAGGGAAAATGGGGCTAATGATGTTAAGGCCTCAGCATGTTGGGTTTGGAGACCTACCAAATCTGATAGTGCATCAATCATATTGAAGAGACATAACTATATTGATGCACGAGGCAGATCCAAGTCAGTAATGGCTTGGGTCCCCAAAGGAATCTAATTTCCTTATTTTTATGTGCAGGATCATTCACAACAAGAAGATCAGGGATATGTTGATAGTGGATGTTCCAGGCACATGAATGGGAACATGTCTTATCTCTCAGATTTCAAGGAATTTGATGGAGGATATGTTGCATTTGGGGGAGGAGCTAGAGGAGGTAGAATTACTGCTAAGTGCAAATTAGTACTGCTAAGTTAAAATTGTTAGTCAAAATTGATACTGTTATATAGAAAATGCTCTGCATTGTGTTTTCTTGGTTTTGGACTAACATTTGCAGGTTAAGCAAGCAGTATGATTGGTATTGATGCTGTGTGAGAAGCTAAAGTGATGGAATGTTTGTAATGTTGTTGTTCCATGATTTTGATTCATGATAGAGGGGATTTGGGAATCACTTGACAAGGGTTTTACACCTGAGTTGTGATGTTCTTTAAAATCTTTTTCTTGAAATCAACTTATGCCTATAAGGTGGTATTATTGAACATGAATTGATGGTCATAGTTAGTCAGATAGTAACTGAGCTGACTCACTCTTTACCATTCTATCATTTGATAGTGTGTTAGTCTAAGGACATCTGGTATTGAGAACAGCGAGCAAAACTGAATCTAATACATTTGTGTTAGAGGTAACACCTGCCACGAGCTGGAAATCCTATCAAGAAAGCTCTTTTAATGAGTCTATCTGATCATAGGCAGTATTTATACTGAAAATTATTGGTTCTCACACAACCAGAGGTTAAGTGCAACCGAAATTGATTGAGTGTCTTCCTTTACACTTAATCCCTTCAAAATTTTTGGGTGCAGTATTGTTTTTATGAAAATTTGGGTAAATACTGCAGGGCAAAATTTGTACTGGTAAAACTTAGTACTGCTAGGCCAAAACTTAGTACTGCTAGGAAAACATTAGTACTGCTGGGTAACCATTTGTACTGTTTGGTCATAACCGTTTTTCAAATATAGCCGTTGAGATATTTTTGGCACTTACTTCGCTTATAGGTTTCTTAAAAGTGGATAATACTTATCTTTTCTTTAATTAAAAGATTTCTTCACGATAAGGAAAAGATTTATTAAGTCGGTCAAATCAAAACCCTAAGCATTATCTATTAAATCTCAATTGGCTTTACCAAACACACTTTCACTCATTAACGGCCATAACCCAGAACCCTAATCAAACTTTCATTGATCATTATAGCTACCTTGGAGTTTTGCGACAAACATAACCAGGTTGCATTCTTGGAGAAAACAGATGGCAGTCATGGTTTTCATCAGATAATGGATTTTCTCAATGGTTGCCATATCAGGTATGCTCTAACAGTTAATCCTACTATCTATGTCTCTCAACTCAATCAGTTTTGGCAGACTGTTACTGCCAATACACTTGATAATAGAGACAAAGAGTTAATTGCAACAGTTGATGGCAAAACAATAAATATTACTGAGTCATTTGTTAGGAGACATCTCCATTTAGCAGATGATAATGGTATTAGTACTTTGCCTAACTCTGAAATTCTTCAAACTATTTCTAGAATGAGATATGAGTCAACTGATGATAAACTTACTTTTCAAAAAGGACACTTTGCCCCTCAATGGAGATTCTTCATTCATACCATTCTACATTGTTTAAGTCCAAAGAAAACCTCATGGGAGCAATTCAGTAGCAATATTACAACTGCTCTCAATATTGTTAGCCACAAACAAGATTTTCAATTTTTCAAAACTGATTTTTGATGGTATGGTGAAAAATGTGGATACCAAATACAAGTTTTTAATGTATCCAAGACTTATCCAAGTGTTTTTGAATATGCACAAACGTTTACTTCAGCCCCACAAAAATGTTTATCCAACTCCCTCTCTTACTTCAAAACTTTTTAATAACATGAGGAGGCCAACTCAAGGTTTTTCAGGGGTAGAAATACCATTATTTGATATAATGCTTGTGCAAAACATTCAGGGTGAAGGATCAACAATCCCAGTTGAGTCCCAACACGCACCTATAAGTACTCCATCTTCTTCACAACCACCAATCACACAAACCTATAGGAGAAGAAACAGACAGGAATTTGTGGTACCTCAGCCCAAATCTCCTCCTCAAACCAATGTAGCAGATGAGGCTGTCCTAGATAGAATGGTGAGGGCTACCACTACTGTTTCTGGCTTAGAAGCTGGGCTGACCAGTGGTAAGATAAGTAAGACCCAACCCATAGCAACATCTAATGTGTCAAGTTCTTATAAACTTGGTACAGGTGATGGACTCCCCAGCCACCAGGATACAATGGGGGACATGCCCCATGATTCACCTCTCCTAAGAGTTAACACACTTGGAAGTGATGAGGGCAGTCAGAAACTAAAGGAATTGATGGAAGTGTGTACCATATTATCTAACAGAGTTACTAGCTTGGAACTGGAGTTGAAGCAAACAAAGCAGATCTATGAAGCTGCTTATACAAAGCTTATTCAGAAAGTAAGAAAGTTGGAGAAAATGGTCAAGTCTAGTAAAGCTAAAAGAAGAGCAAACATTGTGGAGTCTACTGATGAAGATTCAGATAGTTCAGTTGATGATTTGGAGGATCCTTCCAAACAGGGGAGGAAAATTGCTGATATAGATCAAGATCCAAATATTACTTTGGTACATGATGACGCTGAACTTCAAGGGAGGTTTGACCAGGATATGGGTGGTAACTTTGATGCTGGTATGGATGAAAATGTTCAACAAGATACATAACTGACAAGTGGCAGAGTTGAAATTAGTACTGTTGATGTAACAGTTAGTACTGCCAGTGCGGCAGACAAAGGTAAAGGAATTATGCAAGAGTCTGAGCCACCAAAGAAGATCAAGAAGGGAGTTCAAGTGCAGTTAAGTCTTGATGAGGAAGTGGCAATGAAAGCACAGGATGAAGAGCAAGCTAAGGTTGATGAAGAACAGAAGATTGCAAGGTTTATGGTGGAACAAAAACTTGCAAGTGAAGAAGATGAGAGGTTAGCACAAGAACAAGCAGATAGAGAACTAGCTCTGAATATGCAAGAAGAAGAAAGAGCAACTCTTAATGAAGAAGAAAGGGAAAATGCCCTTAATGAGCTGCTTGAAGTTATTAGAAAATCACAGAGGGCTAAAAAGGCTGCTGCAAGAAAACCTCCAACTCAAGCACAGATGATGAAATACATGAAGGAGTACTTGAAGAACCAAGATCATTGGACTGCCAGTCAACTAAAAGGCAAACCGTTTGATGAAATTGAAGGATTGTACTTCAAGGCTTACAAGAAGGTACAAGATTTCATCCCTATGGATACTGAAGAAGAAACCATAAGTACAAAGAGGGCTGGAATTTCATTGGTGTCAGAGTCTTCTAAAAGACAAAAGATCAGTGAAGAACAAGAAGAAGATGATTTGACTGAAGAACAACCAAAGTAGATGATGATTATAGTTCAAGATGAAGCAATGAATGTGGAAGCTCTACAGGCCAAATATCCCATTATTGATTGGGAAGTTCAAGATGATGGAAGGATAAAAAGTTGGAAGATCATCAGGGTTGGTAATCACACTGAAGTGTATCAACACTTTGATGACATGATCAAGGTTTTTGACGGGGAGGATTTAGTCAAGCTATGGAGTTTAGTTAAAGAAAAGTTCAAGTCATCAGAACCAGCAGATAACAAAGAAAGAATGTTATGGGTAGAGTTGAAGAGATTGTTTGAGCCAGATGCTGATGATACTTTATGGAAATTTCAACCTGGAACTCATAAATTGACATGGTGATTGTATGACTCATGTGTTGTTCATCATGTGTATACAAATGCTGGAAAAGATATTTACATGCTGGTAGAGAAGGAATATCCTTTATCAAGAGGTACACTTACTTTGATGCTGAGTACAAAGCTTACAGTGGAAGAGGAGACAGAAATGGCAAGAGAACTGCTAAGGAAAATCTTCATGCAGTCTGAAAGAAGATAAGTGTTTGGAAGCATCCTCTCATGGTAAAGATTTAATTCAGAAACTTGATGATTTGGAAGTAAATCACAAGTTTAGGGGAGGATTGTTGGGAATTAAATGATCAAACACTTTGTCCTGCCAAGCTAAACAGTTAGAACTGCTGAAGATTATAACTAACAGTACTAACTGAGTTAGTACTGCTAGTTATAATATTGGTACTGCTAGTATCAGACTTAGTACTGCTGAAGTCTGCTGATGAAGATGGTACTGCCAGAGATGAAGAAGTGTAATGTGATATGTATAGAAGATATTTAGTGTATATCTTATATGTTTAGAATGATACGAATATTGTATATTTGTAGTTATCTTATAAAGGACTCCTTGTGCCTATAAAAGTAGGTCCTGGGTTAAACTGTTAGAAATCTCATCTCATACATCTCTAGAATACGTTTTTTGTTAAGCTTCAAGGTTGTAAACCCTAGTACTATACAAGAGTACTCGTATTATTGAGCTAATAATATTGAAGCGTTTTGGTGAATTGTTCTTGTTGATATAATACAGTTTACTGTTTCATTGTTTACTGTTACACTATAATTCTTCTAAATATTGAAGAGTAGATTCCGCATACTCTTTAAAATACATTCAAAGTTTCTAATACAAGCTCAAGTGTTTGGGATCAACAGAGCCTAAAGCCGAAGCATAAGGGACTTTACTCATGTGTGCCACCTCTGCAGGTGTTGAAGCACACAGTTCGCTACTTAAGCCATGGTCTACTTGCATCGCCAAATATCCTTTCTTGGAATTTTGCATACTGAATATTTTCAATATTTTATCAATGTAAGCACTTTGACTTAATTCAATTTACCGCTTTGATCTATCCCTGTAGATCTTGATTCCTAGGATGTATGCTGTTTCTCCTAAATCCTTCATAGAAAAGCACTTTCAAAGATAAGACTTAACATCTTTTAAACTTGGAATGTCTTTTCCCATGATCAATATGTCATCGACATATAGGATAAGGAAACTAACATTACTCCCACAAGCCTTATGGTATACACATGGCTCATCAAGATTCTGAGTGAAACCAAATTCCTTGATTTTCTCGTCTGTGAAAACGTAGAGGGGGTGAATACGTTACCATTTTAAAATCTTAAAGCTTGTTATATCAAATATCCGATCAAGCTTGTTGTAATATGAAAAATGCCAATTATAGTCTATGACTAATATAAGCATACACTAAAACAAGTTGTCACACAAGCATAACCATCAAGTCACAACGCAAGCAATAATATAATGCAAGTATAAAAGTAAAGCAGTAAGTAAACAAAATTGCAAACCGGACACGATGATTTATAGTGGTTCGGTCACGGAGCTCCTCTCCGCCCTACTCCACTCCCCGAGTACCCAACTCGAGAGTTACTTCACTAGATCAACAAGCTCCCTTCTCGGCGGAGAAAACCTGTGAAGATCGTTTATAGCTTGAGGTTGGTTAGACCTCATCTAGGGATCACACAATAATAACGATTAATAACAATACGATGCACAGCGTAATAACAAACTAATAAGCATTATTATTGCTACAAGGTTTCTTTGTCATCATCTCTAAAACTAACAACACCAACAGCCCCAATGCTATGTGATCAATTATAGCACGGTTACACTCTAACAGGGATCAAAGATCCTTAAGGCTTAAACCAAACACGAACCCTAAGCGTCTAATATAAGAACCATACGCCTAGGTTTACACACACACACTTTTGATGGAGTTACATCTTAACCCATACTGAAACTAATTCCCTGTATCTCTTTATATAATAGAGATACTAGGTTTACAAAGAGATAACTATTAATAATGAAGATATTTTATTAAGAACCTTCTTAAAATATCTTCTTTAACTTCATATCTTTGTAGTTTTCCTCTTTGTCACAAATAGTCCCTCATGTTTCATTCTTCTTGTTTTGTATCATCAAATCTATAAAATCCAACAATCTTCCCCTATTTGATGATGACAAAACAAACACGTTCTTGTACGAACTTCCCTAGACGAAGTAGAAAAATTGAGATAATTAAATCTCACCATGAATGAAACAATCTTGTCTTCCCCTTAATCCATGCCATGCCACCACATCTCTTCCCCTTTTTGTTATCAACAAATAGGGAATGTAAGCAGTAGAAACTTCCCCTCAAGTGATGCATGTACATTAAATGATTAAACACATCAATATCACATAAGCAGTAGAAACTAACTCTAGCAGTAGAATCTTTAAGCCTAGCAGTAGTATCTACTTAGTGTATTTACTTCACCTTCTCAGCATCTCCAGCAGTAGTATGAAATACACTAGCAGTAGTATCATTATCACTAGCAGTAGTATGACACTTAGTGATTTTTTTTATAAGCAGTTGTATCTAATATACTTCCCCTAAAATCAATGTGTTAACCATCTTCATGATTCTTCAAATCTGTAGGCTTTATATATTGTTGAAGAAAACTAATCATTACCAATTTGATGCTGAAGTAGAAGAAACCAACCTTGTGTCTTATGTCTTGTACTAAAAATGAATTTGAACGTATACCCAAATCGATGTATAGGGAGACCGCAATCTCTTGACAATAAACTCATCTTCAATGAGACACTGAGCACTACAATGTAACTCCTTTAAGTGTTTGTCAATTCGTAGTCACTTGAACGAACGAACAAGTTACCTTTAAAGTGTAACACCCACCTTAAGATATAATAAGAACACAAACTTGAAAAATTCCACTTCATCGTCAAATAAGCAACAAATAATCCTCTTCGCTAATAAGAACAAATAAAAACAAGCCTTTAATCCTTTAAGATCAGTAACCAAAACCAAAAATCTCCTCGTGTGTGTCTTCCCCGTTGTGTGTGTGTTGGAACCAACTTGTTCCAAATCTCCAATATATATGCTTCCCCTCACTACTCGTAATCTTCATGACCAAACAACAGATACTTCGAATAGCAGCACAATGATCATGAACAGTATTAAAAACGTATAGCAGCAGAAACTCAAACTTCTAGCAGCAGTATTAATTCTAGCGTAGCAGTAGAAAGTTTGATAGGAAGCAGTAGTAACAAATAACGCTAGCAGCAGAAAAACATGACAGCAGTAGAATCACTCTAGCGTAGCAGTAGTAAAAACTCGAAAGCAGTAGTAAGTTTCCTTTGGCAGTAGAACGAAACATAGCAGCAGTAGTAACTGACCAAAATTAGGATTTTGCTACCTTCGACTTTATCACTAGAACTTTAATCACCACAACATCCAGGTGAGGGTTTATTAGAACCCTATGAGCTTTTAGGAACTCATTGTTACCAGCAACTTCATAATACCAGGCTCATCAACCACAACAGTTATAACCTTCAAACAAATCGATTACCAGATCTGCTCCAATCCAGAATTTTCTTTTTTCTTTTTTTTTTTAAGTATCCAGACGACGCATTTTAGTCACTAAAGTGTCACTAAAAGATATGTTTTTGCAGCTGAATTCGAGACATCATAACTTACGATTGAGAGCTCAGATTTAAGATCCCTTCGGTGAAATTGTACCTTGATATATGAAGAATCTCGAGTAAAAATTTCAGCCCGATCCAACGGTTAACGAAGGAGTTATCACCATTCAAAAACAGCTCTGTAGTGAGTTTTAGAAAATATGAACCAGATCCGACTTACAAATATGTCTCTGCAGCAGACTTTGAGACACCATATCTTTCAATCAAAGGCTCAGATTGAAGATCCCTCTAGTGAGAATCTTCCATGATATGTATAGAACCTCCAGCAAAAATTTTAGCCCGATCCAACGGCTAACGAATGAGATGTTGCCTTTGCAAAACTGCTCTGCAGAAAGTTGCGAAAATTGAACCAAAATCGATTTTTTCTTCCAGTTCTTCGACAAAACCATGTAGAATCCCACGATCACGAGCCCCTAGTCTCTGATACCAATTGTGAAGATCGTTTATAGCTCGAGGTTGGTTAGACCTCATCTAGGGATCACACAATAATAACAATTAATAACAATACGATGCACAGCGGAATAACAAACTAATAACCATTATTATTGCTACAAGGTTTCTTTGTCATCATCTCTAAAACTAACAACACCAACAGCCCCAATGCTATGTGATCAAGTATAGCACGGTTACACTCTAACAGGGATCAAATATCCTTGAGGCTTAAAGCAAACACGAACCCTAAGTGTCTAATATAAGAACCAAACGCCTAGGTTTACACACACACACACACTTTTGATGGAGTTACATCTTAACCCATACTGAAACTAATTCCCTGTATCTCTTTATATAATAGAGATACTAGGTTTACAAAGAGATAACTATTAATAATGATGATATTTTATTAAGAACCTTCCTAAAATATCTTCTTTAACTTCATATCTTTGTAGTTTTCCTCTTTGTCACAAATAGTCCCTCATGTTTCATTCTTCTTGTTTTGTATCATCAAATCTATAAAACCCAACAAAACCTTACAAACGTCGCTTACACTTTTTCCGGTACAAAGCTAAATACCGGGTTCTAGTTTGAGGTAGAACCAACCTAACGTCGTCTATACAATATTTCCGACACTAAGCTAGATGTCGAGTTCTTTCCCGGGTACAACCTCTCCCTTTATGTTTTATGGCCGAACATAACAAACCTTTTGTTTTATGGCACAAACACATAAACCATCTAATCTAGTTTGGTGAATATATTGTGATGATACAGTGATGATTACAATGATGATCCATGACACAAATTTCTAATGGATATGAATGATTAATCTAAATGAACTTCCATTGATAGGAAGCCTTCAATGGATGAAGATCACAAGTTCCCTAAGCTTGTTGTGATAAATCTTCATATATGTATGCTTGTGGTGGATGATGACTCGAGATCTTTGTGCTTGCTTCACATGATCATTTCGGGAGTATGCTTACAACATAATGAAAGTTAGAAGCATTATGATCATGATAATGAGGGTGTATAATGTATGTTACTACTGATCTAAATATATGAAAACATAGTAGAGAGAATGTGTATGTGAGTGGTGAGGAAATGGGTGGACAATGGACTGGTATTTATAGCCAAAAAAGGTCAGCAGACCACGGATTCCGCGGAACCAAAAAAAGGGTTCCGCGGGTTCCGCCCTTTATAAAAAAGGGTTCCTTGGACCTAAAAAAGGGTTCTGCGGGTTCCGTGTACCTCTGTCACAGAATCTACAAAATCTTACTCAAATCTTTCCAAAATCAAATCAAAATCTTTCCTATGATCTAACCAAGATATTTTGTCGCATTATGTTGGATTTGATGATGCTATGCATGAGTTAATAAAAGAGTGTTTTCCATTTTATGAAAAATACATTTGTTTAAATGTGTATACTTACTTAAAAAGGTAAGTTACTTGTATATGAAAATTTTAAGTAACCTTTTGTAAAATAAAATATCTAGTTGAGTGCTTGTTAAAATAAAATGTATTTTGTCAAGTGTAAGTAAACTTTAGTACTTGTATGAAAATTATAATTAGTTTACTTGTACAAATAAAAAGTATATATTTGTTAGACATTTACAAAAGATGTATTTGTATAAAATACTTGTGAATGCAAAATGTAAAATGAGGTTCAAAATAGAATGGTTAACCTTTTAAAATACTTAATGACTCTAAACATATTTTAAACATTCTAAATAATTTGTTAAGGGGTTTGATCATAATGTCACATAACAATCATGTACGAACCTGTGTTGTAGCATACAAGGACTTTGAGACATCGAGAGGTGTTGAATGTATGTTGAGACAAAATATGATTAAGAGTAACTTGTACATTGTACGTTATGTATCAAGTTACATGTTTGTCATCAATCAAAACAAACGAGACTGTATAGATTAAATATCGTAATATTTGCACTAACAATCTCCCCCTTTTTGATGATGACGAAATATGTAAACGTGATAGATAATAAAATGTAAAAAGTTACTTGTGTCCGTATTACCTTCTATATTACCCTCTTTTGTAAGCTAAAATGTAATAATTAAGGATGAGAAAGATACATTTTTATCATGAGCTTAGGAAAAGTTGCAACACAACTATGATCATATGTTCATTTACCCTCTTTTGTAAGCTAAAAAGAATTATTGTTGATTAGCACTTCAATTTTAACTATTGATAGGGTGTTTGGTATTGTATTCTAAAAGTGATGGTCTCATATTTGATGTTTTGCTATTTAGAATTGAGTATGTGATTATTTAGATTCTATGTGGAAAATTTATGATCTTCGTTGCATTCTGAAAGTGAGTATGCCGATGTATATAATAATCAGAATTAGATAATTCATTGTAACATTGTCCCTAGATAGTGAGATAATCACAATCAGTTTCACTACATGAAAACTGATACCTTTGCCACAAATGTGACTAATGGACACTTTGCACGATGATCAGTGATACTGATTTTTCAAGTGTGACTAGATAATTCATTATCAGCTAAGTTCCAGCTATGTACCACTTGATAATTCATTATCAGCTAAGTTCCAGCTGTGTGATGGAATGTTAATTTTTGAAAAAATTTACTATATAGTTGAAGCCATAAAGTTAAAGCTATGGTGTAGTCGTGTAGACATCATATCATTATCCTCACATATTTTATGTAGTAGTTCTGTATTTCTCTAAAACGATTGCTTACAAATTCTCCAGATGGACACTCGACATTAATCATATACTTACAAATTAAAAGGTCATTTATCATTTTGAGAAGTGTCTATTAGGAGGATTTGTAGCGCAAGTTTATGACGTTAGTCGTTACTTTATTGTAAATTCTTGAATAAGCTTCAGCTTGCTTTGATGCTTATATAGTTGTTGGTGCAATGAATTTTAACTGACAAAGAATATGTTCTTGAATTAGGCCTCACCTGGAAGTGTAGTGAAATGAGGATTACAAAAAGAGGAAATCCATTTCTGCTCAATTATATACCAGAGGTATGTTTTCCAACTGTGCTATCTCTTCATATGGAAGTTGTGAAATTTATATGAGATGAACTTAAAAATAGGAAGATGTGAAATATCCTTTTAGGGGATGCCAGTGATTTGCTCTACTTATCTATTACTTCATGCCATATTCTAGAACCCTTAAATTAGCAACATAAACGCTAAAAGTCATCAAAACCTAAACTCTTCTTCTGATTGCTATGGCAAGATGTGAAATATTCTACGCACTCCCTGAACATAAATGCAATGGTTGACTTTACATATTAACTTAGTAGTAGTCTGTGCATATTGGTTCAGCATGTGAAATACCTTTCAGTGATGACAAAGTAGCAAGGATATTGTTGAAAAAACCAATTGCATCCATATTTTGGAATCATTATTTATTAGTGAAAAGAAAGGAAATGTGACAATTACTTTCGGATATTTTTAAAAAGAATTTTTTTGTATTTAGCCTGGGAAAGACGGAGTGTAAAATAATCAATTGACGGTGTTTCCGTTACTATGATAAACTTACTTTGCTTTGGAGATAGCAGGTAATTAATATTTTCGACAGTCCTTATGTAACACCCCCGCCTTATAGACCACAATATTGTACGCTTTGCCCGTAGGCTCACAGCTTTGCTTTTGTGGCCCTCATGTGAAGACTTCCCGACAGGTCACCCAAGACAGTAATACTCTCACATGAGCACGCTTAACCGTATGGGCGATTAACCGTTAGACCACAAAACGCATTGTTGTAGTATAAGGCGAATGTTAATATATGTCCCAGCATCACTCCAAGTCACAGCCAATATGGGATTTGCCTAGAGTGTTACATTCACCCCCCCCCCCCTTAGGGACTCATCGTCCTCGATGAGGTTTGCCCCACATCCCAAACGGCTTGGAGTGGCTCTGATACCACCTGTAACACCCCCGCCTTATAGACCACAATATTGTCCGCTTTGCCCGTAGGCTCACGGCTTTGCTTTTGTGGCCCTCATGTGAAGACTTCCCGGCAGCTCACCCAAGCCAGTACTACTCTCACATGAGCACGCTTAACCGTATGGGCGATTAACCGTTAGACCACAAAACGCGTTGTTGTAGTATAAGGCGAATGTTAACATATGTCCCAGCATCACTCCAAGTCACGGCCAATGTGGGATTTGCCTAGAGTGTATCTATAACACCCCCATTTTCAGAACGCAGCGGAATATAATATGGGGTGCTATTTATCAGTCACATAGTACAAGTATAGTAAACGAATTCAAAATAGAAACATTTATAACAAAATTTCACATTCGATATTATCAGAGTCAAGCAAAAGAGGTCCCAAAAGTTTTTAAGCAGGACAAGCAAACACAACATAGGTTTTTGAGTTATTAAAAGTTTAAGTTCCATCGAATGTGATTTTAAAACATGAGCCATCATTGTCGATATCCATTTTCTTGCGCCGCCCATCCAAGCATTTAACGTTTACGAACCTGAGATAAACATGCTAAAAAATCAACATAAAGTTGAGTGAATTCATAGAGTTTAATAAGTAATAAGTTGAATACAAGATAATTCAGTTTTAAAAATACGATGGGCTACGTTGTTATACGCCCATAATTCAAATGACATGTAACGAATACAAGTCGTGTAATCAGATTATAGTATTGAGCTCATGACACCGAAACTTAACTGAAATAAAGTATGCCCTAAAGAGGTAAGTTTGCCAATTTACCAAGATATACTCAATATTATGCTGCCCGTTAAAAATAATGAGCGCTACTCACCCGGACAGGCTTGTTAAACCAAATATGCATATTCATAATATTAGCGCTTCCCATGGAATTAACGGTTCATGATGTTAGGGACTTCAAATGGCAAGAGATAACTCAATAACTATAATCATGTAATCAGGTCAAGCATACCAAAAACTACATGTATTCAGTTTTGTAAAACTAGCATGTATCCCCCTCGCAAGGTTTATAAAACATTAAAATGAGTAAAGGCGAGGCTATGAACTCACCGATAGCAAAGTGAACAATCAAGTGAAGAAATGAAGAAATAATCCGCAAGAACTCTACAAGCAACCTAGAATATATACGCGTGACTTAGCTTTTATGAATAATGATACAATCATTATTATATGCTATATAAATTACAATCTCAATTATGCTTGGTACATAAAGTTTAAATAAATATCAAGATTAACTTTAGCCCTTTTAAAATGATCTTCAAGTATGACATTTACATTTCTTACAAAAATTCAAGTGTTAAGTCTATAATTGTTTCTATGTCCAAAATAAGTTATGAAGGTTCAAGATTAGCCTAAGGTTCAAATTTAGCCCAATGGTCAACTTTTAGTCAAAAGGTTCAAATTAAGTCTAAAGGTTCAAATTATATTAGATGGTTCAACAATATACTTAGAGGTCCAATTTTTATAAAGTGTAAACATTTTTATACTTTTTAACCTAATGCTGATGGAAATTTTAATAACTTGTTCACTTTCAAAAATCCGTTATTTGCAAACCGTAAGTCGAAAAATTAACTTCTTTATATCCCCGGAAAGGTATTCATCTGTACTAACAAGTTTTGTGGGTCCCACTAAGTCAAAAATTACAACACAGTAGCAAAATTACCCGTTTACCCATATTATTCACTTCAGAAGTTTCTAACATTACAACAGTCCCACGAAAATTGCTATATCTAGAGTTCTACAAGTCCAATTAATTCCTTGTTTGCGGCCACGTTTAAGTTAAGATGTTATCTACAACTTTTATATTTTGAGTACAAGTGGGTTATTCACAAAAAAAATTACTTTTATACGTTTCAAATCTGTTACTTAGGATGTAATATGTTTCACGAAAATATTTCTAGTTTAATCATCATAATGAGTTATTCAATGAAATACCCGTCAAAACGACCGCAAGACATAGATCTAAAACTAACTATTTTTAGTTTAAGTCAAAAGTTTACTGATTCGTACAGTTTATTCCATTTTTACCCCAGATCAGAATAGTGTTTTCATAACAAGTCCTTTTTAGTGTTTTCTTGTAATTTTTAATATATACCAAGCATATTCAAGCATCAAGAACTTATATATCATACAAAATACATAAAATAACATGAATCTCAGTAGTAAAATGGACAAAATAAATGAGTGTTGGTTCCTTACAAAATATGGAGAACAAGAATAATATGGAAGCCAAGAAAAACAAGAAAACCAAGAACACCAAATCTTCCAAAGATACCAAGAGAAACCTTTGCTTCCGAAACCACCAAGAACACTTTAAAGACTCTTTGAAAACCTTGAAATCACAGCCATGGACACATCTTGAAAACCTTTTTAAAAACACCTTTGAAGCACTCTTGAAAATCAAGACTTTTGGAGATGAAAATGATGAACAATAACTAGCATTCTTGGACCTTCATCTTTGTAGCATAGTTTGTAACTTGAATTTAAGTGATGGGTATTGTTAGTAATGATTTAGGGGCGGCACAAGTAGGAATGGAGCAGATTTTTATGGCTAGATTGCATGTAAAATGAGTGGTGGTGATATTATGGAAGATATGTAAGTCTTGGAAGAGTAAGACTAACACTTGTCCACACTTATGGACATGTGTGTGTGTGTTGGCGATATAAACAAGGAGGAGGGGAGTTAGATGCAGATTTTTATTAGTAATAAGAGTATGGAGTGTATTGTGTAGTGTATCTTGCTCCCGGTAATCAAACGTAGGGTTTTTAAGACACGTAACGCAATACCGGGTAGTGTAAAAATATAAAAACTTCCAAAAATATTAAAATTTGTTTTCATAACATATTTTAGTAATTTAGATTAGTGGTGAGTTCATCGGAATATTTAAATGTGGTTAGAACATAAAAACGTAGGTTTAAATCGCGTAAAACGTAAAAGGTGCAAGGTTTACGTAAAAATGGAAAAAGTGAAAAGTGACTTTTTAAAATAGAATTGTAAGAAACCAAAAGTGTATAAAAAGTGTAGACTGGACATAGTCTAGTGTCGGTTGAATAATTGAACGTGTTATGTCGTACGCGGATAACTTCCGACGAAGTTAATTATAAAAAAAATAAAATAGTTAGGTAATTAAAATAGAAAAATTAGTGACATGAAATTACGAAATGTCACAGTACGCACTCCTTAAGAGAGCGACGTCCCGGCGCTCAATTCTTCTTAATCGCCATATGGTTTAATTGTGAAGAGATGACAATATAGACAAGTCATCGTCGAGGTTTCTAACGAAAGTTGAATGATCAAAAGCCAAAGCATCAGATATGTTCAATGAACAAGAGTGAATGGATTGAAGAATTTTAATAAATCCTCAATTTTTGGAAGCGGATAATAGTATATTACTGTTAGCTTATCAAGGTCGCGGCGGTCGATACAAAATCGGAAAAATCCACATAACAAATTGCGAGTCGAGAGGAGTTCATAGCCCAAAGAATGATTCGAACGCACGCTATGATGGATACACATAAGCCCACTCATTTATAATTCGTCACTTACATAAAGAAGCGTCCCAATCCATGTAAGTAAGGAATTATAAACTTATGGTTCGGCGGTTTATAATTTTCTTATTCAAATGAAGAGGCGTCCCAATCCATTTCAATAAGATGATTATAAATCATCCTATTTATATATTGTCGACACTAAACACAATAAAAACAGCGCCAAATGCTATTCTTCAAAATCATAAGAAGTAACGAGAAGAAGAATGAGACGTTAGTCAATCACATTTCAAAGGTAAGTGTCAAAAGACGACACAATTCGAGGTAACAAATTTAAAGTCATACTCCCATCAACTGGAAGAGTTCAAAATGATGGATTACGAAGCAATATATATGATCTTGAAATATAGTGACAAATTGGGTATAAGGTAATTGACAGAACGATTTGCAAGATGATAACAAGATAGTATATTCGGAACTCGTCCAAACTGTTTATGTAGTAGCAGTATCTCTGTGATTCAGTTTATAAAATGGTGGTGAAGTTTCTTGTAAAAAGATGACAAAATTTTTGATTGGATAGTGACAATTAGTGTATAAAATTTTAGCGAAATGGTTTATAAAGTGATAGTAAAATAGTTTTATAAGGTAATGGCAAAACTTATTTGTAAGATGTTTACAAAACAGTTTATATATGATTAACAAAACAGTTATAAGTCGATAGTAAGTCTGGTTATTAATTTATAAGGTATTAGTAAGAAAGTTCTGAAGAGCCTAGTAAATCCGTTTGAAATATAGTGAAAGGATAGTTTATAAAATAATAATAAAATTATTTACAAAATGATAGTGAAATAGCAACTGCAATGGGCAGAATTCGTCGCAACATGTTGATGCAAAATAGTAGATAATTATGGGTTGAATAAGTCCCACTTCTTGGAGTAAAAATGTTATTAGATGATAGGTTAAAGTCGTGTTCAATTTAATTAATTTGTTTCTAGGTGATGGGTTACGAGGTGATGTAGTGTTCCAAAAGTTTAGGACAATTATTCAAATTCATTTTCGGAGGTGGATAGTGAGATAATCAAGAGAAATCGATAGACTGAGATGGGTTTTATGTTAAGCAATGCTGTATAAGGTTATGAAAAGTTTTTAAATTATCACTCAGGATGTTTTGAAAATAAATGAGACCGTTGTGCCACCCACAATGCCTGAGAAAGTTTAAGGGGATCATAAAAATAAATAAGTATGTATAACAGTTTAGTAATTTTGGTGAAATAGGTACATAACTGGGAGGAGTAGGGTTTGACATGATGCCCTGGAGACTGAGTATATAAAGGGTAAGAATTGGTAAAACATTTATAACGATAAGTAGTCGAGAGTAAACAAAGTGTATATGAATAATCTTTATATACATAGTATCAATAGTGGTATTTCGGGAAGTAAGTAGAAATGCTCAGAAAACATGAGTTCACGGGGAGTATGACAACCAATAGAAATTGATAAACTGCAACATGTTTCGATACGGTTATGAAAGAGTTTAGAGACCATTGTAATCACAACAATGTCTGAGAAATAAGAGAGACCATTGTAATCACCTACAATGTCTGATAAATAAGAGAGATCATTGTAATCACCTACAATGTCTGATAAATAAGAGAGATCATTGTAATCACCTACAATGTCTGATAAATAAGAGAGATCATTGTAATCACCTACAATGTCTGATAAATAAGAGAGATCATTGTAATCACCTACAATGTCTGATAAATAAGAGAGATCATTGTAATCACCTACAACGTCTGATAAATAAGAGAGATCATTGTAATCATCTACAATGTCTGATAAATAAGAGAGACCATTGTAATCAACTACAATGTCTGATATAACTTGAAGATGTGTATAAATTTCCGGATGGAAATTCACAATGCTCATGAATAGCATATAATACACCAAGGAAGTTTAGTGCACAAAAACTTACATACATAAGAAGTGATACTTTCGTGGATTATCGGACAAGTTAAGAAATAATTATAGTGCTCCTATAATTATCCTTAGTATAATATAATAAAGATATATACTCAATAGAGTAATAGGAAATTTAGGAAGTAGGCGCGCATGGATATCGGACAAGATGATGGAACTCATGACTTTTGAAAAATGAATGGTTATAGTCTAGGTTTTTAAAAGAAAACGACCTAGTTCACTATAACTTATGCTCTGGTACCAATCTATAACACCCCCATTTTCGGAACGCAGCGGAATATAATATGGGGTGCTATTTATCAGTCACATAGTACAAGTATAGTAAACGAATTCAAAATAGAAACATTTATAACAAAATTTCACATTCGATATTATCAGAGTCAAGCAAAAGAGGTCCCAAAAGTTTTTAAGCAGGACAAGCAAACACAACATAGGTTTTTGAGTTATTAAAAGTTTAAGTTCCATCGAATGTGATTTTAAAACATGAGCCATCATTGTCGATATCCATTTCCTTGCGCCGCCCATCCAAGCATTTAACGTTTACGGACCTGAGATAAACATGCTAAAAAGTCAACATAAAGTTGAGTGAATTCATAGAGTTTAATAAGTAATAAGTTGAATACAAGATAATTCAGTTTTAAAAATAAGATGGGCTACGTTGTTATACGCCCATAATTCAAATGACATGTAACGAATACAAGTCGTGTAATCAGATTATAGTATTGAGCTCATGACACCGAAACTTAACTGAAATAAAGTATGCCCTAAAGAGGTAAGTTTGCCAATTTACCAAGATATACTCAATATTATGCTACCCGTTAAAAATAATGAGCGCTACTCACCCGGACAGGCTTGTTAAACCAAATATGCATATTCATAATATTAGCGCTTCCCATGGAATTAACGGTTCATGATGTTAGGGACTTCAAGGCAAGAGATAACTCAATAACTATAATCATGTAATCAGGTCAAGCATACCAAAAACTACTTGTATTCAGTTTTGTAAAACTAGCATGTATCCCCCTCGCAAGGTTTATAAAACATTAAAATGAGTAAAGGCGAGGCTATGAACTCACCGATAGCAAAGCGAACAATCAAGTGAAGAAATGAAGAAATAATCCGCAAGAACTCTACAAGCAACCTAGAATATATACGCGTGACTTAGCTTTTATGAATAATGATACAATCATTATTATATGCTATATAAATTACGATCTCAATTATGCTTGGTACATAAAGTTTAAATAAATATCAAGATTAACTTTAGCCCTTTTAAAATGATCTTCAAGTATGACATTTACATTTCTTACAAAAATTCAAGTGTTAAGTCTATAATTGTTTCTATGTCCAAAATAAGTTATGAAGGTTCAAGATTAGCCTAAGGTTCAAATTTAGCCCAATGGTCAACTTTTAGTCAAAAGGTTCAAATTAAGTCTAAAGGTTCAAATTATATTAGATGGTTCAACAATATACTTAGAGGTCCAATTTTTATAAAGTGTAAACATTTTTATACTTTTTAACCTAATGCTGATGGAAATTTTAATAACTTGTTCACTTTCAAAAATCCGTTATTTGCAAACCGTAAGTCGAAAAATTAGCTTCTTTATATCTCCGGAAAAGTATTCATCTGTACTAAAAATTTTTGTGGGTCCCACTAAGTCAAAAATTACAACACAATAGCAAAATTACCCGTTTACCCATATTATTCACTTTAGAAGTTTCTAACATTACAACAGTCCCACGAAAATTGCTATATCTAGAGTTATACAAGTCTAATTAATTCCCCGTTTGCGGCCACGTTTAAGTTAAGATGTTATCTACAACTTTTATGTTTTGAGTAACAGTGGTTTATTCACAAAAAAAATGACTTTTATACGTTTCAAATCTGTTACTCAGGATGTAACATGTTTCACGAAAATATTTCTAGTTTAATCATCATAATGAGTTATTCAATGAAATACCCGTCAAAACGACCGCAAGACATAGATCTAAAACTAACTATTTTTAGTTTAAGTCAAAAGTTTACTGATTCGTACAGTTTATTCCGTTTTTACCCCAGATCAGAATAGTGTTTTCATAACAAGTCATTTTTAGTGTTTTCTTGTAATTTTTAATATATACCAAGCATATTCAAGCATCAAGAACTTATATATCATACAAAATACATAAAATAACATGAATCTCAGTAGTAAAATAGACAAAATAAATGAGTGTTGGTTCCTTACAAAATATGGAGAACAAGAATAATAAGGAAGCCAAGAAAAACAAGAAAACCAAGAACACCAAATCTTCAAAAGATACCAAGAGAAACCCTTGCTTCCAAAACCACCAAGAACACTTTAAAGACTCTTTGAAAACCTTGAAATCACAGCCATGGACACATCTTGAAAACCTTTTAAAAACACCTTTGAAGAACTCTTGAAAATCAAGACTTTTGGAGATGAAAATGATGAACAATAACTAGCATTCTTGGACCTTCATCTTTGTAGCATAGTTTGTAACTTGAATTTAAGTGATGGGTATTGTTAGTAATGATTTAGGGGCGGCACAAGTAGGAATGGAGCAGATTTTTATGGCTAGATTGCATGTAAAATGAGTGGTGGTGATATTATGGAAGATATGTAAGCCTTGGAAGAGTAAGACTAACACTTGTCCACACTTATGGACATGTGTGTGTGTTGGCGATAGAAACAAGGAGGAGGGGAGTTAGATGCAGATTTTTATTAGTAATAAGAGTATGTAGTGTATTGTGTAGTGTATCTTGCTCCCGGTAATCAAACGTAGGGTTTTTAAGACACGTAACGCAATACCGGGTAGTGTAAAAATATAAAAACTTCCAAAAATATTAAAATTTGTTTTCATAACATATTTTAGTAATTTAGATTAGTGGTGAGTTCATCGGAATATTTAAATGTGGTTAGAACATAAAAACGTAGGTTTAAATCGCGTAAAACGTAAAAGGTGCAAGGTTTACGTAAAAATGGAAAAAGTGAAAAGTGACTTTTTAAAATAGAATTGTAAGGAACCAAAAGTGTATAAAAAGTGTAGACTGGACATAGTCTAGTGTCGGTTGAATAATTGAACATTTTATGTCGTACGCGGATAACTTCCGACGAAGTTAATTATAAAAAAAATATAATAATAAAAATAAAATAGTTAGGTAATTAAAATAGAAAAATTAGTGACATGAAATTACGAAATGTCACACCTTATGTGTGGTTACTCAACGTACACTAAAAATAAGTATATGGTTCTTAGCTGTTTGGGCATTGAAGTCAAATTCCTTACTTTTTTTATAACGGTTTCTTCAATATACCAGGTTATTTACTGATGTGGTATTTGACGAAAAGCCATATGTACTGGTTGTATCATATGGTGAATATGAGTAAACCTTGAACTTGCTTCTTTGTGGATCCGAACGCTCAACTTTGAAAGTTAGGTTAGAATTTAGCAAGACATAAGTTGACTTTGCTTCTTCAAAATGGCTTTTACATGTTCTTGAGAAGTCCAACTCAACAACAAGAACACTAATGGGTTGAAAATGATAGTGTAGAATAATGGGTCAAACGGGCCATTTTGGGTCAAATTGTATGAGTAACATCAAATGCAAAATGATCATTTAACTTGTCTCCAGATTGTGCTTATCTAATTTGGGAATTAATAAGCAGCCAATTTGGGAACTTAGGATTAGAATAAACCAAATGTATGTCATTTTTTACATTGGTAAAAGAAGAATTTAAATAATGAGAAAATGAAAGATGATGACTTATTGCATGTATGTACGAGGTCTCATAAACTATGGATGTTCTCCTGGTGCAGCCGTAGTAGTTGTGCCACGAGTGTTTGAGTCCAAAATGATTATAAGTCAATTGCTTGCTTATTTCCTTCCCAACTGTAAATGCTACATAAGGCTTTGTTATGAATTGAATGTGGCAAATAGTAAAAATATAGATTTTGTAACTTTGAAATCAAATGTTCATATATATACCATGCACCAACTTTCACTCGCACGCGGTTTTCAATCTTATGGGTAAATGTGATGATATATCCTAAGTTCCTAATTACCAATGTGGATCTTCATGGGGCGTTTGGGATTGCTTATAAATCTGATGTATGCATTTTGATAAGGCAGTTAGACAATTTGAGTGTTTGGATATGCTAACTACTTACGATTATCTTTAATTTAGCTTCTTCTTCTTTTCTTTTTTTCTTTAATTTTTTTTTTTTTTTTTTTTTTTTTTTTTTTTTTTTTTTTTTTTTTTTTTTTTTGGTATCATCAGGATAAGAAATGTGGTGATGTGGTCTATGTGAGCAAGATAGAGGGATAAAGTTACTGTGCATGTGTACGAGACATTCGGTGCTAGGTAAAGGGTGATAAACATGGATTGTGAAATCAAAGGTGTTAAGTAGCAAATGGTCAAGTTTCTTATTGCTTTTTGAGGACTAATTAAGCAAGCGGAGCAAGGTCGTGAAGAAGATATTTTTATAACCATATGTTGTATAGTTTGAGTTCTATGCATCATTCATGTACTATTGAATGTTTCAAATCGAACAATGCATACTGCAAAAAAGGTTCACCCATGTGTAGTAGTCATGTTTTATTTCTAAAATTTTACATCTTATAAATTGCCGAATCTTAATATTATTCATTTCTATTTTGGATTTAGGATACTACACTAAAAGATTGGTATTTATTCTTAATAAATGGCTACTCAATCAATTATTGATAAACATTAGCTTTATAGGTGAGATTTCATAAATTCATAGCTTAGGTAGTTGTTAGGCTTTCATGTTTTAGGACTTTAAAGGTCTTAATAGTATACCCGTTAAGATCTTAATCTAAAAAAACTAATTTTAATGCAAAAGACCTGTGTATGCATGGGTTTATAAACTATATTGTGCAGTTGGTTATACTAAAATTTTAAAATAAATTTGATTTATAGAGTTTACGTGGTGAAAATCTAGATTATGGAGTTGATGAGTGTGTAAATACTCATCATTTCTTTCACATTTGAGCTACAGAAACAGTCAAAAACACTTTAAAAAGTCTAAAAATGTATAAAAATACCATCTGACTGTGTTTTTATAAGTTTCAGGGAAAAACAAACAATAAATGGCATAATTTGCATTTTAGTCCCTGAACTTTCATAATTTGGCAAATCTAGTCCCTAGAATCTAAAAAAGTGGAATTTTATTATTCAAGGTCCCTAAAATAATCTTAATTGTCAAATTTGGTCCTTGAATGATTGTTTGAGCAAAAATTACAAAAAGGTCCCTGAACTTTTAAAAATGTCAAAAATGGTCCCTGGGTTATTTAAAATGGAAAATTAATAATTATGACCCTTGTACTATTCATCTTGGCAAAATTGGTTCCTTGTGATACTTTGGGAAAATTTCAATTTCAGTCCCTAAAAATCCAAAAATTACAAGAATGGTCCTTGTTACTAAAACCAAATCCAAACCGGATCCCTTAAACTAAATATAACCCACTACTACCCAACCCAAACCCTTTATTTAATAAACCCAGCCCAATCACCACACCCTTGACCCGGCCCAATCCCAACTTAATTAAATAAAAATACCAGGTCAAACCAGGGTCAAACCAACCCTGGTATTCCTTCTTCCTCACAAACCCCCGCCAAAACCAAACCACCTTCACTGCTTCAAACCACCATCCACCTCACCCTTCCAACTCATCACCCCAGCTCACTAATCTCTCCTCCACCTCCACAAACACCCAAATTTCTTTAATTATAGAAACCTGCTCTTGATATTTTTCCCGCCAAAATGCCACTTGGACGATTGTGATGAAATTGATTAAATCAAAGGCTCAGGTGAAGTGGGATAGTCTCAGAGGTCGACAAGGAAGGCTTTTAAAGGTCAAAGGATGCAAGAGAGTAGGAGAGTAGTATTTTTATTGTAATTTAGTTTAATTAATGTCGAATAATTAAATTTCAAGTTCTTAGTATAATTTTAATCTTGCAAGTGTTGTATTTCATGTTTTCAGAATGTTATAAACCTTTCTCAATAATTTAATTCAAGTTTCAGTTAACTTTTCAGTTTATGCAATTTTCACTTTATTTCAAAAATCTCAAATTACTGAATGTTGTTGTTTGATGTTGCTATGGATTTAGTTAGCTCATATAAGCTCCTAGAAAGCTCATGAAAGCTTTTAGTAACTATAAAAGTCAGTGTAATAAGAAAACTCAAAAATCACAAAAATATCACATATTAGAATAAAAAATCAAAAATCAATGAAGAAATTTGAAGATGGCTGGAGCAGGGTAGCTTTTGGATGGCCCTTGGGCTAGTGGCTTTGTGGAAAGCCCATAGGAGTGATATTAAGTCCTTGTTCTTGGTTGTTTTGGCAGGATTGAAATTTGTAAGAAATTCCTCTTAATTTTGTACTTTACTGTTCCTTGTTGTTTAGTTGTTAAAATCTGTTCATTTATGTTTCTTTGAAGTTATTTAGTGATAATATAGTCTAAAATCAGTAGTTTGTTAGTTGAAATTCATAGTTGCTAAGTTTTCATATTTTCAGTTCATATTAGCATAATCTGTATCTCTTTGTTTCTTGTTGTTATTATTGTTGTTTTGTGTTCATTAGGTCTTGTATGATGATGTGGTAAAGTTTGAAACAGATTTGAGGAGTGAATCATTAGTTTGCTTTGAAAATCTTGTAAACCTGTCCTGATAAGGGCTGTTTGGATTTGCTGAATCAGTTGGTTTATAGTGCTTGTTTGTTGTTGTTTTCTGTTGGTACATGTTATACTAGTTCATACTAGCTCATTTCTACCATAAAATCCAATGCTTATTTGAGAAAAAGTCAAAATCACTTTTAATCTCATCTTAGTACTCAACTGTTGGGATTTTGAACTACAAATCTTATCTCAGTGGTGCATAACTTGTTAATCTAGCTTAAAATCATTTTAATATATCCTAATATAACATAATTAGTCAGTAGTGATCATTCAAATCTCACCAAAGTCAACCTTTGTTCTTTTCTGCAAAAGTCAAAAGATCAGCAGACCTATGATTTTTGGTTGCTGATCTTGGGAAAAATTGGACATCAATTGGAGTGATTGTGATAGGGCTTTTGTGTTTTTAAGATTCTCAGTAGTATAGAGAAGCTTTTGCCCCCCTAAGATTGCATCTCAGCAGCTTATTTGAGTGCTTAATCTTGCCTGCAAGTTGGCCTTGTTCCTGAAATTTCTGTGCTATAATCCACAACAGTCAATTGCTTATCCTGTTTAATCTCTTGTTGTTATTTGTGTTTTTTAGTTGATTTGTGATTATTTTATCATATTAACCTGTTCCTGAACTTTTGGCAACTTTATTTGCTTTTTAGCTTATTTTGTGCTTATAAGCAAACTGCTTATTAGCCCAAATCAGCCCATTAGCCTTAATCAAGTTCCAATTTTAATTTTCCTAGCCTTCTATTATTAATTTAGACTTAACTTAAATTTTTCAGATTTTTCCTAAGTTATTTAATATTTTTAATAATTTTAATTAGTTTAAAATAGTAATTAAATCATAATAAATAGAATAATAATCAGAAAAATATAAATCCAATTTTCATAATTTTATTTTGTCATTTTTAATCTAGGAAAAATATAATCTTATCTTTTAGTCCTTAAAAAAATCAAAAATAGAAATATAGTGATAGCTTCTATTTAATAGAATTTATTTTTTTAAATTTTAATTAAGTAATTTCATTTTTATAATTTTCTTATCTTTTATTACTTTAAAGTATTTATAGAAAAAATTTCAGATTTTTCTTTGATCTTTTAGTATTTATTAGAATTTTAATTAGTTTAAATAATTATTAAATAGTTTTTAATTAATAATAATTAATTAATAAGTAAAATAAATAATTTTCTTTTTCCAATAATTTTCTTTTATTATTAGGGTTGTAAAAATATAAATTTCATATCCGTAGGCTTTTTATTTCTTAAAACTCACTTTTTATTTCGTACGTTTACGTTTATTTAAATTTAAACGTACGTCTTTTAGTTTTAAACGTTTTAAGTAATTTGGTTTCCAGTTCTTGTTTATATAGCTTGGTTAAAGCTATTTTCTTATCTCCTTAGTGTAATCAAAACCATAATCCCTTTTCTGTTCAATAACACTTGATCACGATCCGTTTTTAAACACAATTTCACATCTCGCTGGAACTTAAACGACCCGGGGATAAAACTATACTCCTTGGATAATTGCATTGTGCTCTTGATTGTTTGACTTTGTTTGACCACTTCTGTGGTTGATTTAAGTTGACTGTTTCGGGCCAATCAAATTTTGGCGCCGCTGCCGGGGAGGTGTGCTGCGTGTTTCAAACGTTTTGCAGTATCGTGTCTTTGAACCCCAATCTGTGAATATCTTCTCTCTCTTGTATATTTATCATATATAAAGCAAAACGCTTGTGAAGTTAACTCATTTAACGGATCAAGCACCAAAAATATCGTATTCCTATTTCCCATAAAACCATATAAAACAAAAATATTTTTCTTTTCTTTTCTATATATAATATCATATAAAAATAAAAACATCAAAAATATTTTCCGTTTTCTGTGTTAAATAATAAACAAACAATAAAAATTAACCATCGAGAACCAAGACTGAGCACTACCTAACTGGGGGTGCGACCATAATAAGTTCCCAAACCTAAGATAAAAACTTGCCTTTGTATCACTTGCGAATATCGGCTCACCTTTAATTGATAAACAAACTCTAACGGAGGTTCTAGGATAGTCTGACATTAAATTGTCGGACTGAAAGAAGCGGGTTTTTAAGGAGCGTAATTGCCCACCTTTGCTTCTCCGCCACTCTGTGCGTTTGTCAGTTAGAGAGCTACCGTACGCCTGTTGATTATTGGTTTAAGTTCACTTGTGTTTTTTCTCGATCTTGATTTTAATTGAAAATTTTTGTTTCACTCTTCAATAAACAAATAAAACCCAAAAAGAATCTTCTTTCCCTTTTCTGAGTTTCCTCCACTATAAAGGATTCTTAGACTCGTCTTAGTGCATGCGCACTCGTTCTTCTAGGTCATCAAGCCCTCTCCGTGAGCTTGGAAACATACCTCGAAGACGTCGTAGACGTTCTGCCCCATCAGTCGTATCTGAGGAACGTACTGATTCTGTCGTCATGGCAGATTTGCCGATGAATGAGCTTCTCCAAGCACCCATCGAGGGTTATGGAGATGCCATTGTTGTTCCAGCTATTGTAGCTGAGAGTTTTGAGCTCAAAACCGGGTTACTGAATCTTGTAACCTCAAGCCAATTCTACGGTTTTGAGAGGGATGATCCTCATGCTCACATTCGATGGTTTAACAAGATTACATCTACCATCAAATACAAGAACATCCCTTCTAGCTCAATCAAACTTCTTCTATTCCCATTTTCTCTCGAGGGACAAGCCCGGATATGGCTTGAAAAACAACCCCCTCGTTCAATTGAGACATGGGAGGACTTAGTTACAAAGTTTGTAAACGAATTTTTTCCACCGTCTAGAACGACAAGTCTTAAAAATGAAATCATCAAATTCACACAAAGATTTGATGAATCGTTTAGTGACGCGTGGGATCGTTTCAAAGAATTGCTTCGTAAATGTCCTCATCATGGTTTCTACCGAGTTGATGCAAATCGACACTTTCTATAATGGAGTGAGCCAATCTGACCAAGATTCTCTCAATGCCTCCTCAGGAGGTAACTTTTTGAGCAGAACTGTCAAAGAAGCTTTAGCGATTATTGAAAATAAGTCTAAGGTCCGTACTGCACGAACAAAGCCATATCATTCTCAGGCTAGTGCCGGTCCTTCTACTTCATCTCCCGTGAGTACTTCTAGCACCGATGCTAAGATTGACAAACTCACGGACGCTATTCAAGCTTTGGTTCTCTCAAGCCAAAAGAAAGTCACTTTCACACAAACTCCTTCACATGCTGAAGTGAAGAAAGTGGAAGTCTGTGTTACTTGTGGTGGCCCTCACGCATACTACGACTGTACTGCCACCGATGGTAGTCCTTTTGAAGTTAATGCTATAGCCGGTACTTCAAATCAGGGAGGTAATCAATACCGTCCTCAAATGGAACCATACCGAGCTAGCACCTACCAAGGACCACCCGGTTTTAATCATAACCAGAATTTGCAAAACCGGAACCAAAATCAACCTCGAATGAACCAAGGTTATCAAAACCAAGGGAATTTCAATTCTGGACAAAATCAAGGTTTCCAACACCAAGGAAACTTTAACCGAAACAATTCCAACCAGGGAAATCATTTTCAGGGAAATGGTAATCCAAATCAAGGGAATTTTCAACATCAAGGTTATAATCAAAATAACCGTATGCAAAATTTCCCTAATCAACATCAAGCCATTCCAGCCCAACATCCATCATCTGATGAGTTGTTGAGGCAATTCATGAAAGCTCAAGAGGACACAAACAGGTTGTTGGTCAGCCAGATCTCAGAGATTAAAAAATCTTTAAATGATCAACCTTCGGGCTCAGGAAAACTTCCGAGCAACACGATCGCTAACCCGAAGGGCGATGTCAAGGCGATCACAACCCGAAGTGGTGTTTCATATGAGGGACCCACTATTTCCACTACCACTTCTTCTTCTTCCCCCAAGGTAGTGGGAAGTGAGCCTGAGGTGACTAAGGACCAGGTATTTCCTACCAATAACGGAGGTACCAACAACGTCCAACCTCAAATTGTCCCGAAACCCAAGACTAAACCTCAAGTTGTCTTTGAACATCCTGAAACCCCGGTTGAAAACCCTAAATCCAAAACTTCTATTCCCTACCCATCACGTTTAAATGAGCAAAAGCTCCGCGAAAAAGCTAGTCAACAAATGGATAAATTCTTCCAAATTTTTCAAGAATTACACTTTGACATAAGCTTTGCGGATGCTATCATTCTGATGCCCAAGTTTGCATCCACAATCAAACACTTGTTAAGCAACAAGGAAAAACTGTTTGAAATGGCAAAGACTCCATTAAATGAGAACTGCTCAGCAGTTATCTTGAAAAAGCTTCCCGAGAAGCTTGGAGATCCTGGAAGGTTTCTACTACCTTGTGTCTTTCCAGGAATGGTTGAATGCTATGCCTTGGCCGATCTTGGTGCAAGCATCAACCTGATGCCTAAATCAGTATGGAAGAAACTTTCTCTTCCTGAACTTACTCCTACCTGCATGACTCTTGAGCTTGCAGATCGTTCAATATCTCGTCCTCTCAGCATTGATGAGGACGTATTTGTGAAAGTAGGAAAGTTCCATTTTCCAGCTGACTTTGTGGTTGTGGATTTCGATGCTGATCCTAGGGTTCCTCTCATTCTTGGAAGAGGATTCCTAAGAACGGGCCGTGCTCTCATAGATGTATTTGAGCATGAAATCACATTACGTGTGGGTAATGAAGCTGTTACCTTTAACCTCGATCAAACTTTGAGGTACTCCTCAAATTACGATTCTGAATCGGTTAACCGAATCGATGTCATTGATATTGTTTCAGAGGAGTATTCTCAAGAGTTTCTTGGTTATTCTCATAATTCTGTGAGTGGGGATACCACCACATCTTCTTTACCTGGCATTTCCGACTCTTCCCCTTCTCTCACTCCGTTTGAGGGAAGTGATTTCAATTTGGAAGAGATCGATGATTTTCTCAAGTGTGATTCATTCCTAGAGGGGATTGATGACGCTGAGATTGATCTGGAGGGAGATATTCTTCTTCTTGAGAAATTGTTGAATCAGGACAATTCTCCTCCACTCCCTCCCGTTGAACTTCATAATGAGGAAGTCAAATCAGTTGAGAAAACTGATGAATTTCCTGAGGTCGAACTCAAAGACTTACCACCTCATCTTGAGTATGCATTTTTGGAGGGTGATGATAAATTACCCGTCATTATTGCTAAAGATTTAAGTGATGAGGAAAAGACTGCTCTAATAAAGGTCTTAAAGTCACACAAGCAAGCCATTGCTTGGAAACTCTCCGACATAAAGGGTATTGACCATGAATTTTGTACTCACAAGATTTTAATGGAGGATGACTTTAAACCAGCAGTCCAACATCAAAGAAGGGTGAATCCTAAAATCCACGATGTTATCAAACAAGAGGTTCTCAAACTTCTTGATGCATGATTGATTTACCCCATCTCTGATAGTCCTTGGGTTAGTCCCATTCACTGTGTTCCAAAAAAGGGTGGCATGACTGTTGTCACGAATGATGAAAATGAGTTGATTCCAACTCGATTGGTTACGGGGTGGCGTGTTTGCATTGACTATCGTAAGTTAAATGATGCCACCCGTAAAGACCATTTTCCTCTACCTTTTATGGATCAGATGCTTGAGAGATTAGCAGGGAACGAGTACTATTGTTTCCTTGATGGTTTCTCGGGTTACTTTCAAATTCCCATTGATCCACAAGATCAAGAAAAGACTACCTTCACATGCCCTTATGGAACCTTTGCTTATAAACGTATGCCTTTCGGCTTATGTAATGCTCCAGGCACGTTCCAGAGGTGTATGATGGCTATATTTACTGACATGATTGGTAAAACAATGGAGGTCTTTATGGATGACTTTTCGGTCATTGGGGATTCGTTCCAAGCATGTCTCTCCAATTTAGAAAACATGTTGAAACGGTGTAAAGACACCAATCTTTGTCTAAATTGGGAGAAAAGTCATTTTATGGTCAGAGAGGGCATTGTCCTCGGCCATAAGATATCAAAGAACGGGATTGAGGTTGACAGAGCTAAAGTTGATGTCATTGGTAAATTACCTCATCCCACTACCGTCAAAGGTATTAGGAGTTTTCTGGGTCATGCCGGTTTCTATCGAAGATTCATACAAGATTTTTCTAAAATCGCCCGGCCTATGACTCATCTCCTTGAAAAGGATGCTCCTTTTATCTTCTCCCCAGAGTGCATCAAAGCTTTTGACATATTAAAGAAAAAGCTTACTGAGGCACCCATTCTAGTTGCCCCCGACTGGGATTTTCCCTTTGAACTCATGTGCGATGCAAGTGATTTTGCTATCGGTGCAGTCCTGGGGCAACGAAAAGCCAAACATTTTCAGCCTATCCACTACGCAAGTAAAACCATGACTGAAGCTCAAACTCATTACACCACTACAGAAAAAGAATTATTGGCTGTGGTGTATGCCTTTGAGAAGTTTCGGCCATATTTGATCTTGACAAAATGTGTAGTGTATACGGATCACTCGGCTCTCAAATATCTCTTTGCAAAACAAGATGCAAAGCCGAGATTACTCCGTTGGGTTCTCCTCCTGCAAGAATTTGATATCATTATACGTGATAAAAAAGGAGCTGAGAACCTAGCTGCTGATCATTTATCCCGATTAGAGAACCCACACCAAGATGTTTTCGAGAGAAAGGAAATAAATGAAACATTTCCTCTCGAGACACTCAATGCGGTTACTTTTCGAGGAGATTCTACTACCCCATGGTTTGCCGACTTCGCAAATTACCATGCGGGTAACTTCATAGTAAAAGGGATGTCGACCCAACAGAAGAATAAATTCTTCAAGGATGTTAAACATTACTTCTGGGACGACCCCTACTTGTTCAAAATCTGTGCGGATCAAGTCATCCGACGGTGTGTTTACGGACAGGAAGCTATTGACATTCTCAAAGCTTGCCATGCTGGACCCACGGGGGGCCATCATAGTCCAAACTACACCGCCAAAAAGGTGTTTGATTCCGGGTTTTATTGGCCCACAATCTATAAGGATGCCCAAGAACTCATAAAAACTTGTGAAGCTTGTCAGCGTCACGGAAATATTTCACAACGAAATGAAATGCCACAAAATGCAATTCAAGTCTGTGAAATCTTTGATGTCTGGGGCATTGATTTTATGGGGCCATTTCCATCATCTCGAGGAAACAAATACATTCTCGTGGTTGTTGACTATTTGTCAAAATGGGTTGAAGCAAAAGCTTTACCCACTAATGATGCCCGAGTTGTTGTAAAATTCCTTAAAGCTCTTTTTGCCCGTTTTGGAACTCCACGTGCTATAATCAGTGATCGTGGTACGCATTTCTGTAATGACAAATTTGATAAAGTCATGCAAAAATATGGTGTAACTCACCGACTTTCTACTGCGTATCACCCACAAACAAGTGGGCAAGTTGAAGTTTCAAATCGGGGGATTAAAAGAATCTTAGAAAGGACTGTAGGAGAAAATCGTGCATCCTGGTCGGATAAATTGGATGATGCACTATGGGCCTTTCGTACAGCTTACAAAACACCCATCGGGTGTACACCTTACAAGCTTGTGTACGGAAAGGCATGTCATCTACCGATCGAATTAGAGCACAAAGCCTACTGGGCCTTGAAACATGCTAACTTTGACCTTCAAACTGCGGGTGATCACCGTAAAGTTCAAATGAATGAATTAAATGAACTGCGTGATCAATCTTACGAGAACTCTTTGATCTACAAAGAAAAGACAAAGAAGATTCATGACTCAAAAATCAAGAACCGCGTTTTTAACGTTGGTGATCGAGTCCTTCTTTTCAATTCAAGATTGAAGATTTTCTCGGGAAAACTCAAATCCCGTTGGTCTGGTCCATTCACTGTTACAAAAGTTTATCCATATGGTACCGTTGAGTTATCTCAAAATGACGGACCAAATTTCAAAGTGAATGGTCATCGATTAAAACACTACTTTGGAGAGGACATACCATTCATGGTTGTCCCGGATTTTCAAACTTTCCCCATGAACCAATGAATGCGGGGATCGAGTCAAGCTAGTGACTCGGTGATCAAAAACATTAGCAAAACATGGGTTCTCACCCGTGTCTCTGTTTTCTTTCTCTTTTCTACTACCTAGTGTGGGGGAGATGGTCTCTTCCACTTACTTCCCCGTAGACTTTTAAATTGCTTTTTCTCCCGGGCTGTTCAGGAACCCTTTGTTACAGTTGGCCGTTCACAAGCGGTTAGCTTGCGTGATAAACCTGACTGTTCGGGAGGAATCAAATTAATTCGGGGTCGAGTCAAGCTAGTGACTCGGTGATCAAAAACATTAGCCCGCACCATATGGGTTTTCACCCATATTTCTGACTTCTTTCTATTTTCTACCACCTAAGTGTGGGGGAGATGCCCCACAGGTTGTATATATGTAAATATGTTCAAAAAAAAATGGTTGTGTATATAAAATAATGGCTATTCAGTATTTCTCTTTCATGTTCTAAGTGTTGGTTTAACAGCCAGTTCTTTGAATATTGAGGGCAATATTCAGTTCTAAGTGTGGGGGGGAAATTCTAGCGAATTTTATCAAATGTATCATCTAGCACCCCCATTTTTAGCCAAAATTTTAAAAAAATTTTCTCACTTAGAACTCAGAAAATGGTTATCAGTCCGCCATGTCTAACCCACATAAGGATTGGCTAATCCCGGAGCAAACGGCTCTGGGTAAAGATGTATCAAATCCATTTATGGCTTGCAATTTGCCCAAAATTGTATGGTTCTCGACTCACCATATCTTTAATTAGTGAAGAGTTGGCTAGCCCGCAAGGTTATGGCTTGTGGTAAAGGCTTTGGAATACCATAATTGGTAATCAGCTCACCAAAGATAATAGTTGTAATTTATCTAAGAGCTGGCTAGTCCAGAAGCAAACGGCTTCTGGTAAAGACAAATCAAACCTGTTGAAAGCTGATGGTTTGCTCAAAATTATTTGGTTATCATTGTGCCAAAGTATCACATACTAAAACAATGGCTAGTCCAGAAGCAAACGGCTTCTGGTAAAGACAAATCAAAACCGTTTACAGCTGGTGATTTGCTCAAAATCACATGGTTATCAGTGTACCATAGTTCTTACTTGAACTGAAACATTTGGCTACTCCAGAGGTGATGGCTTTTGGTAAAGAGTCTTTCAAATCCATTAAATCTTCATAAAATATTGCTAGGGACTAGCAATAGTTTAGTGTGGGGGATTGATGAGTGTGTAAATACTCATCATTTCTTTCACATTTAAGCTACAGAAAAAGTCAAAAACACTTTAAAAAGTCTAAAAATGTATAAAAATATCATCTGACTGTGTTTTTATAAGTTTCAGGGAAAAACAAACAATAAATGGCATAATTTGCATTTTAGTCCCTGAACTTTCATAATTTGGCAAATCTAGTCCCTAGAATCTAAAAAAGTGGAATTTTATCATTCAAGGTCCCTAAAATAATCTTAATTGTCAAATTTGGTCCTTGGATGATTGTTTGGGCAAAAATTACAAAAAGGTCCCTCAACTTTGAAAAGTGTCAAAAATGGTCCCTGGGTTATTTAAAATGGAAAATTAATAATTATGACCCTTGTACTATTCATCTTGGCAAAAATTGGTTCCTTGTGATACTTTGGGAAATTTTCAATTTCAGTCCCTAAAAATCCAAAAATTACAAGAATGGTCCTTGTTACTAAAACCAAATCCAAACCGGATCCCTTAAACTAAATATAACCCACTACTACCCAACCCAAACCCTTTATTTAATAAACCCAGCCCAATCACCACACCCCTTGACCCGGCCCAATCCCAACTAAATTAACTAAAACCAGGTTTGACCCCAGTCAAACCCAGTCAAACATCTCCTTCTTCCTCACAACCCCGCCAAACCATCACTGCTCCAATACCACTCAACCTTTACACCTCAACACCTTCCACTTGCACCCCTAGTCACTAATCTCTCCCCTCCACCTCCACAAACACCCAAATTTCTTTAATTATAGAAACCTGCTCTTGATATTTTTCCCGCCAAAATGCCACTTGGACGATTGTGATGAAATTGATTAAATCAAAGGCTCAGGTGAAGTGGGATAGTCTCAGAGGTCGACAAGGAAGGCTTTTAAAGGTCAAAGGATGCAAGAGAGTAGTAGTAGTAGTATTTTTATTGTAATTTAGTTTAATTAATGTCGAATAATTAAATTTCAAGTTCTTAGTATAATTTTAATCTTGCAAGTGTTGTATTTCATGTTTTCAGAATGTTATAAACCTTTCTCAATAATTTAATTCAAGTTTCAGTTAACTTTTCAGTTTATGCAATTTTCACTTTATTTCAAAAATCTCAAATTACTGAATGTTGTTGTTTGATGTTGCTATGGATTTAGTTAGCTCATATAAGCTCCTAGAAAGCTCATGAAAGCTTTTATTAACTATAAAAGTCAGTGTAATAAGAAAACTCAAAAATCACAAAAATATCACATATTAGAAAAAAAAATCAAAAGTCAATGAAGAAATTTGAAGATGGCTGGAGCAGGGTAGCTTTTGGATGGCCCTTGGGCTAGTGGCTTTGTGGAAAGCCCATAGGAGTGATATTAAGTCCTTGTTCTTGGTTGTTTTGGCAGGATTGAAATTTGTAAGAAATTCCTCTTAATTTTGTACTTTACTGTTCCTTGTTGTTTAGTTGTTAAAATCTGTTCATTTATGTTTCTTTGAAGTTATTTAGTGATAATATAGTCTAAAATCAGTAGTTTGTTAGTTGAAATTTATAGTTGCTAAGTTTTCATATTTTCAGTTCATATTAGCATAATCTGTATCTCTTTGTTTCTTGTTGTTATTATTGTTGTTTTGTGTTCATTAGGTCTGTTATGATGATGTGGTAAAGTTTGAAACAGATTTGAGGATTGAATCATTAGTTTGCTTTGAAAATCTTGTAAACCTGTCCTGATAAGGGGTGTTTGGATTTGCTGAATTAGTTGGTTTATAGTGCTTGTTTGTTGTTGTTTTCTGTTGGTACATGTTATACTAGTTCATACTAGCTCAGTTCTACCATAAAATCCAATGCTTATTTGAGAAAAAGTCAAAATCACTTTTAATCTCATCTTAGTACTCAACTGTTGGGATTTTGAACTACAAATCTTATCTCAGTGGTGCATAACTTGTTAATCTAGCTTAAAATCATCTTAATACATCCTAATATAACATAATTAGTTAGTAGTGATCATTCAAATCTCACCAAAGTCAACCTTTGTTCTTTTCTGCAAAAGTCAAAAGATCAGCAGACCTATGATTTTTGGTTGCTGATCTTGGGAAAAATTGGACATCAATTGGAGTGATTGTGATAGGGCTTTTGTGTTTTTAAGATTCTCAGTAGTATAGAGAAGCTTTTGCCCCCCTAAGATTGCATCTCAGCAGCTTATTTGAGTGCTTAATCTTGCCTGCAAGTTGGCCTTGTTCCTGAAATTTCTGTGCTATAATCCACAACAGTCAATTGCTTAACCTGCTTAATCTCTTGTTATTATTTGTGTTTTTTAGTTGATTTGTGGTTATTTTATCATATTAGCCTGTTCCTGAACTTTTGGCAACTTTTATTGCTTATTAGCTTATTTTGTGCTTATAAGCAAACTGCTTATTAGCCCAAATCAGCCCATTAGCCTTATTCAAGTTCCAATTTTAATTTTCCTAGCCTTCTATTATTAATTTAGACTTAACTTAAATTTTTCATAATTTTTCTAAGTCTTTTAATATTTTTAATCATTTTTATTAGTTTTTAATAGTAATTAAATCATAAAAAATAGAAAAATAATCAGAAAAATATAAATCCAATTTTCATAATTTTCTTTTGTCATTTGTAATCTAGGAAAAATATAAAAATATTTTTAGGACTTAAGAAAACCAAAAATAGAAATATAGTGATAGCTTCTATTTAATAGAATTTATCTTTTTAAATTTTAATTAAGTAAATTTCATTTTTATAATTTTCTTAGCTTCTATTTACCTTAAAGTATTTATAGAAAAAATTTCAGATTTTTCTTTGATCTTTTAGTATTTATTAGAATTTTAATTAGTTTAAATAATTATTAAATAGTTTTTAATTAATAATAATTAATTAATAAGTAAAATAAATAATTTTCTTTTTCCAATAATTTTCTTTTATTATTAGGGTTGTAAAAATATAAATTTCATATCCGTAGGCTTTTTATTTCTTAAAACTCACTTTTTATTTCGTACGTTTACGTTTATTTAAATTTAAACGTACGTCTTTTAGTTTTAAACGTTTTTAAGTAATTTGGTTTCCAGTTCTTGTTTATATAGCTTGGTTAAAGCTATTTTCTTATCTCCTTAGTGTAATCAAAACCATAATCCCTTTTCTGTTCAATAACACTTGATCACGATCCGTTTTTAAACACAATTTCACATCTCGCTGGGACTTAAACGACCCGGGGATAAAACTACACTCCTTGGATAATTGCATTGTGCTCTTGATTGTTTGACTTTGTTTGACCACTTCTGTGGTTGATTTAAGTTGACTGTTTAGGGCCAATCAGGAGTTGATGAAGAGGAAATGAAAATGGACAAACTATTGTCACACTACAGCAGAAAACTGACACATATACCTTTTGCACCAACACGATCAGGCTCAATTCCATATCAACCGGTGGATACTTCAGTTTCTATAGATGAAATAAAAAGGTTAGCAAGGGCAGCTACATATCAAACCGATTCAGCTGTGAGTCTAAAAGGGTTAGAAAAGGCCATTCTTGCTCTGACGAATGAAGTGGTCGAGAGTATAAATTATCATTTGGTTAATACATTTCAAGGTGAGGAAATGGTTTGCATAAGTTGCGATAGTATTGGTAAAATTTATAGTGGCACAACAATAGATGAATTTGTTTTCTCACCAGATTTTATCAATGGACTCAAATTCTCATGTGTTCCAAACGACTTGTGTTAAAAGTAGGTTTCCCGATAATGATGTTGAGAAATGTTGATCAATCAAATGGATTGTGTAATGGGACACGACTTCAAGTTATTCGATTAACAAGAACTTCTATTTAAGCACAAATAATTGATGGAACACATTTGCCGTGACAATAAACAAGAGCCAAGGGAAATCGCTTTCAAAAGTTGGTTTGTACCTGCCACGTCCTGTTTTCACACATGGACAACTATATGTGGCTCTTTCACATGTCAAAAGCAAAAAAGGTTTGAAGGTTGTTGCTTCAGATGTGGATGGTAATCTATCAAAAACTACTACAAATGTTGTCTATAAAGAAGTTCTTCAAGGTCTATGATCAACGGTCAATAGGTATGTACAATATACATATGACATGTTTTATGCAATTTTTTATATTTACACTTATTATTAATCACAAACTTCTTTTACTTACACATTTTTTAAACTTCTTAAGTGTTCACGCAATGGATCTTGTGTTGAAGTGTTACAATGGTCAGTACATACATTTGCTTCTCAAGACCATCAAAATTGGAGATCACGAGGAAATGGACGCTTATTAAATAGATATTTACAAGCATAGTAGTTTATACTATCATTGACTTATAACTTTTATTCCGTTAAAAGAAAATTTCATACCGTTTACGTTCGTTATTCTTTCTTACTTTATTCACGTACTTACTTTTTTTTAATCAAACACCCTCTAAAATCCCGTGGATTCCACGGGTCTATAAGCTAGTAAAAGTATATATTTGTTGGACATTTTACAAAAGATGTATTTGTATAAAATACTTGTGAATGCAAAATGTAAAATAAGGTACGAAATAGAATGGTTAACCTTTTAAAATACTTAATGACTCTAAACGTATTTTAAACATTCTAAATGATTGTTAAGGGGTTTGATCATAATGCCACATAACAAACATGTATGAACTTGTGTTGTAGCATACAAGGACTTTGAGACATCGAGAGGTGTTGAATGTATGTTGAGACAAAATATGATTAAGAGTAACTTGTACATTTTATGTTATGTATCAAGTTACATGTTTGTGATCAATCAAAACAAACGAGACTGTGTAGATTAAATATCGTAATATTTGCACTAACATCGTCAAATCTCTTATTCCATTGCCTTGATGCTTACTTCAATCCATAAATGGATCTTTGAAGTTTGCATACACAGTTAGGAAATTTTGGATTCACAAACCCCTCAGGCTGCGCCATATAGATGTCCTCATCTAAGCGACCATTTAAGAAGGCGGTTTTGACATCCATTTGCCAAATCTCATAGTCATAGTACGCTGCTATAGCTATGAGAATCCTAATAGCTCTAATGTCTGCTACAGGAGAAAAGGTCTCCACGTAGTCAATCCCATGGGTTTGAGTAAAGCCTTTAGCTACCAAACGAGCCTTATAGGTGTGTACATTACCATCCATATCAGTTTTCTTCTTGAAGAGCCACTTACTTCCAGAAACTTTAGCATTGGGAGGAAGGTCAACTTCAATTCAGACATCATTATCTTTCATGGATTGCATTTCCCCATTCATTGCAACTTACCATTTGTCCTTTTCAGGATCAGCCATGGTAGCTTTATAGTTAGCAGATTCTCCAATATCCCCTAACATATTTTCCTCAACTTCTACATTTAAACATAGACGTTCAGGAGCACGTGTAGTCCTTACAGACCTACGAATGGGAATTACTTCAGGTGGAGGACCCAGACTTTCAGGTTCCACAAGAAGTTGACTAGTGTTTTCAGAAGGTGATGTATCTTTGGTATGTGCTTAAACACATACCTTTATTAAGACCAAAACGACCAAAACTAACCAAAATGCCAAAGATATTTGTGTTTTTGTGTTTGTTTATATGCAGGTACGGATATCAAGAAAAAGGACAAAAATCAAGACAAAAACGACAAAACGAGCACGGGATTTTAGAAGTGAATTAAAGCCGAGGCCGGGATGAATTTTTCAAAGATGGATCATATTTATGCTCAATACGTCAAAGTTAGCCCTTGGATGTACTTTTCATAAATGGCAGAATTGGTCCCTTGAATTTACAACTTGGCAAATCTAGTCCTTTGTTAAACCTAAATTAATACTAAACCTACACTACTACTACACCACATCCAGATACCAAACAATAAAAACCCAAATCATAACCCATACACAATCTATCCTTTTCTAGCCCACATAAACCAAGCCCACCAATAACCCTTTTACTATAAACCATAACCAAAACCCGGATCCTTCTATTAAACCCCAACCCGGTCAACACATTTATTACCAGGTCAAAACAGGTTTACCCGCCCCTATTTACTATTCATCATCTTCCCAACCAAATTACCCTGCTCTCACCAAATTACCCTTACCTTAAATACTTCTAGAAGAAAGTTGACACAAGGGAATGATGACGTGGACGAATGGCAGCATCTGATTGGAAGTCACACCTCATTCATTGATCCAAGGGCTGCAAACGATTGGATTGGAGCACAAGCTGAGATCAAGGGCCATGATTGGTTGCTCTAGATGATTCCTGGAAACCCTAGCTTCCTCTCACCTCAGCTATAAAAAGGGATCCTCCACACACAGAAGAGTGGTTAGATAGTTAGTTAGATTTTAGGGTTAGATTAGGAGTAGGGTAATTTAATCTTTAGTGTAATCTCTTCATTTTAGTTGTAATTTCATTATAAGCTTTGAATTCTGATTTCAGTTAATGATATGTAAGTTTTTCTCTTTTATTTACTAAGTCAACTTTAGTCAACTGCTTATCAAACTGCTTATTTCTTGCCTTTTTTCTGCTGATTGTTGGTTGTCATTGCTTTCTATAGTTCCTTGTAGCCTTAATATAGTTAGGAGTTTGAATGTTCAGATTTCACTAAAAAACCTCAAATAGCCAATAGTTAGCTTATGCCTGATTAGCTTAATTCACTACTTTTTTTTTGTTGATACTTGCTTTTTAGGACTTAAATCCACTTAATTCATATTTTTCTTCCCTAGTTATAGCTTAAAGTTATTTGTTCCAGTGTAAATAGCCAAAACAGTCCCTTAAGGACTGTTTGGGTTAAGGTTCAAAGTGGGTCAAATTGGTGACCACTGTTCACTTTCACATGGGTGAACTTCAATCAGATTTAATTCAGCTTATTTTAGTTGTTGAAAGTAGTTTTTGAGCTTAATTTGTAGATTTGATAGGTTCTAAGTTGATATTGAAGGATTGGTGAAGCTCACTGTTCATACTAGCTTATTGTGGCTATAAGCTGAATTGATACCAATTTTTAGTGTTTATGTGTCCATTAGGTCTATTTTCAGTAGTTAATAGAGTTCCTTATAGCTTTGGGTCAAAATTAGCTCAAAACAAGTTCATTAGATACAAGCAGACTGCAATTTCTTGTTTTATCTAGTTCAACCCCTTTGTTTTTTTTATTTTTTAATTTGCTTATTATAAGCCCCTTTAAGCTCAAACTTGGAACATCTAATATTGGGCAGCTTGTCCACTTATTCCCTATTTTTGTGATTTTTTAGAATTAGCTTTTAATAGCTTTTGGTCAGCTTAAAAAACCCATTTCTTCCCTGCACCATTTAGTGTATCAGTACCCCTTTTGCTTATTTAGTTAGATTCAGTGCTTATTGGCTTGTCATTATTGCTTATTCAGTCATCTTATTTCATATTTAGCTTATTCTTAGTTTCTCAGCTTATTCAGTCTCCACTTAGCTTATTTGTAGCTTTAACAGCCTTTTCCTTCCATGTCTTAGCTTATTTCCTATAGCCCCTGATCAGACCTTATTTAGCATTAATCCTCTGCTTATTCTTAGTACATGAGTATACTTGTTTCAACTTTCAGCTTATTCATAGTTAAATAGCTCATTTCAGTTCCTTTTTAGCTTTCAGATTAGCTTATTATTCATTTAATCCCATTTTAGCCTTATATAGTAACTGTTTAGCTTTTTAGCTTATTCTGAGCTTATTTTAAAGTTTCAAAAAAGTTTGTTTTTATTAAAGTTATTCATTTTTAGCTTGTTTATAAGTTTCAAAAAGCAAAAATCCAAAAATAAAATAAAAGGAAAAAGTGCATAACCAGGGTTCGAACCCTGGTCTGCACATTCACACACAACACACAAACCCAACTGCCCTAGGGACTTTTATCAGTAGTAGCTTGCATAGTTTTTTTTATTTAACCCTTATTATCTCTTTTGCTTAATTAGCTTATCTAGCTTACTAACTGCTGATCTGAACAAGCAGTTAGGACCATTTTAATTTTCTTTTATTCTCTTTAATATTAAGTATATTTAGAAAAAGTTTCAGAATTATTTTTCAACATTTACTATTTTTAATCATTTAATTAGATTAAATTAGTTTTTAATTCATAGAAAATTAAATAAAAATCAAAAAAATATAATTCTTTTTTCTAAAATTTTCTTTTATCATTTAGAACTTAGGAAAATTAATTTGGAATTCCTAGGATTAGTATTTCACTATTTTTACTTTAAAAGCTCGGGGTTAGCTCGGGTTTTACGCGTTTTTAGGTTTTCTTTTACGATTGCCTTAGATTAGTATTTCCCTTGCCTTAGTAATTGCTTTTAGTTAATATTTCATTAATTTAGTTTAAAAACCCACAATCTCACTTTTATTCACTATTCACTACACGTTTCACAAACCCGGATCACATATTCCATTCATCCTTCATCGAGACAACGAACCGGGGTCTTACATATTTCCTAGTGTGTAAATCCTTCCTTTTCCTTGAACTAAATTGACAAATCAATCTTCATGATCATATTCCAGATCATAAATTCTCCCACTGAATTCTTGAGATATGAGATCCCTTTCAAGGAAGTCTCCATACCTAGCAACAATTACTTTGTTTTCAGGTGGAAAATAAAAGTAGTAACCCATCGTTTCCTTTGGGTATCCTACAAAGATAAACTTAACAGATCTCTGTTGGAGTTTATCTAGTGAGTCACGTTTAACAAACGCCTCACAACCCCAGACCTTTAAATAAGACAAGTTAGGAGCTTTACCATGCCATATCTCATATGGTGTCTTATCAACCTTCTTGGTCGGAACCATATTTAGAATGCGAACAACTGTTTCTAAAGCATAATCCCAAAAGGATAAGGAAAGAGTTGTAAGATTAAACATTGATCGCACCATGTCTAACAATGTGCAGTTTCTTCTCTCAGATACACCATTTTGTTGTGGTGTATAAGGAGATGTGAGCTGCTGGACAATACCACAATCAGCAAGATAATCTTTATACTATTGGCTAATATTTTCGCCACCTCTATCGGATTGAAGAGCTTTAATCTTCTTTCCTAGTTGCAATTCTACTTCACTCTTGAAAACCTTAAATGTTTCAAACACTTCATGTTTATGTTTAAGCAAGTAAACATAACCATAACGAATGAAATCATCTGTAAAGGTTAAGAAGTAGCTAGCACCTTTCCTTGACACATGTCTATGTGGTCCACATACATCAGTATGTATCAAACCAAGTAGATCTGAAGCCCTTTCCAACTGATTTGTAAAAGGTTTCCTTGTCATCTTCCCAGATATAAAAGATTCGCACTTATCAAATGATTCATCATTGATACTTTGCAAAAGCCCATCGTGTTGCAGCTTTTCCATGCGTTTCTTGCCTATGTGAGCAAGTCGACACTGCCAAAGATAAGTAGAATCCAAGTTCTTCTTGATTCTCTTATTATTGATGCTAAACATCGAATTATTTCTATTGCATACATTATCATTCATGTCAATCTCAAACACACCATTCACAGCAATTGCATTAAAATAAAAAAAACATCATTTAAAGAAACTGAAATTTCATTACTAGTAAATGTGTGAATAAAACCAAGATCCAATAACAAAGACACTGAAACAACACCTCTAATTATAGAAGGTGCGTAATGACAATTGTTTAATAACAGTACTAAGCCTGAAGGCAAAACTAAATTAAACGATCCTATGGCTTCAACAGCTACATGTGCTCCATTGCCCACGTGCAGGTATTGCTCCCCATAGGCCAGCTTCCTTTATTCTCTAAACCCCTGCAGTGTATTAAAAATATGAATACCACATCCAGTATCGTATACCCAGGAATTTATTTTATGAGAAAATGCAAATAATTCAATCATAAAGAAGTTACCTGAAGTGCTGGCAGCATGCTCAGCCATCTTCAACTTCTTCACTCGTAACTCTTCAAGGTAGAAAGGACAGTTCCTCTTCCAGTGTCCTACCTCGCTGCAGTGGTGGCAAGCCTGATCCTTCTTAGGATTCTCTTTCTTCTTGGGAGAGGGTTTTTCTTAGGCTCAGGTTGGTAAGCCATAACTTGCTTACCCTTAGCTTTGCCCTTACCCTTTCCCTTGTTCGCTTGCGGTTTTGGCTTTTGAATTCTACCACCTTGAATAGCAAGTACTTGAGGTGTAGGACCCTTTTGTGGTAATCCCTTTTCATAGTCAATGAGCATTGCATGTAACTCAGTAACTGTCTTCCCCGTGCAATGCATGTTAAAGTTACGCAAAAACCAACAAACTCCTTGCTAAGGGATCTGTTGATTAGGCTAATGCATACATCTTGCAGGTAATGATAGTGAAGTTTCTCAAGTTGGTCCATTTAACCTTTCATTTCCAAAGCATGAGCACTTACGGGTTTACCACCCTCCTTTTTACAACTGTGTAGAGCATCAATCAAATCATACAATTCTATAGTTGCAGGCTTCTCAAACATACGTTTGAGTTCATTGAGCATATCACAAGGAAAGAAATTCTTAAATTGCTTTTGCAAAGTGGGAATCATACTTCCTAGCATAAGACACACAACATCATTGTGTCTATCATACTCAACTTACCATGCCGCTTTTTACTCAGCAAGTGCTGCAGAAGTAGGTTCAAGAGGACAAGGCTTGGTCAAATAATCTGATTGTTTATCCACACGCAGGACAATCCTTAGTGATCTGTACCAATCATTAAAATTTGTAGTGCCAGTCAATTTTTCCCTATCAAACATCTGTTTGAAAGCGGAACCTAGTGTAACGTTATCGGGTTGAGCCATTTCTACAGAAAAAAGTTCAAAAGTTAGTACTTACGATAATTTAACCTTTCAAGAAATTTAAATACCCTTGGTAAATATTCATATAAACCATATAATTTCATTAACCCCCTTAAAACTAGGACCCAAGTTGTCATAGTTCCATTAAATCAGTTGATCTGCTAGTAATGAAAGTATTCAACAAGGTAATTGTCAAACAATAATTGACAAACATTTTTCAATTCCTAGATCATTATGGGATTTACAATTGCCAAAAATCTATTTGCAATGTAAGCATGTTTCATCCCATCTTATGCCTTGAGTTATAGATCTCACTAACTAACTCAATTAAGTTGTCTAATTTAGAAACTGTAAACTTTTTCAGATACGGTCTCACGTAACATGGAGATTTACCTTGTCATTGCAATCTAGCCAAGATCTTACTTAAGTAAATTGCAACTCCAAGTGTTTCTTGAATTAGATGGCATAAACTTAAATTTAAATGGTACTCATTTGATGTGTGTAATCAAAATATGTACGAAGAAGCATGCATACATCTTTGTATCATAGGATTTTCATAAAACTTTACTCATTAGTTTTCTATCACTAAGATTAAATTAACAAAGTTTTGGTTGAGGTATTGGATGAACCAATCAAAGAATTACCTTCAATTATCGTCCACTATATCGTACTTTTGCATAAGTCAAAAGACTTGGTGTTTCGAATAATTACCACAAAGTGGCGTGTGGAATTAAAGGTCAATTCACCCTTAAGATGTTTTGTACATAAAAAAAATAGTCCTAGGTAACTCCAATTTGACTCACAAAGAAGCGGACAAACAAGGTCAGCATAAAGCCAATTAAAAACCTGCTTCTTTCGGTGCAAATACATGGCAACTTCCTTATACCTCTCTTATAGTTTATCAAAATTGGATGAGCCTTTCTAACTATTTTGGTACAAGAACCATCAATCAACAAAAAGTTTTAGATTTAACTGTTGGGAATTAAAGCTTCTAAGTCATTACTGTTGCTGGTACATATGTTAAGACTCTTGGTTGAAGTTAAGACTGCTAGTGTATATTATAACTGCTGAAAACTTCAAAGAAAATACACTAAGTAGTTAATGCTGCTAGAAGAAAAGTTAGTGCTGCTAGTACTAACTTACTACTGCTGAAGAGTTAATGTTGCCAGAGTTAAAGGTTACTGCTGCTGATTATGTATTAGTGTTGTTGCTATGTTATAGTCGGCTAGATATGTATAATATGTTTAGATAATTATAGAAAAGATTTATCTTGTAGAGAAAGTTATTGTAAGCCGACTAGGACTCCTTAGCCTATAAAAGGAGGTCCTAGGGCATTGAGTTAGATACGTTTTTTATATAGCTTCAAGGTTGTAAACCCTAATACTGTTGAATATTCATATTATAGTCAATAATATTGAAGCATTTTGTTTGATAAAATTGTGTTCTTAGTTTACTGTTTCATTAATACAAAGTTCTTCTTAATATCAAGTACTAGATTCCGCATAGTATTTGATATAACTCAAGACAGTTTCTACTCAAGTTGTTTTAGATTTATCTAAGATAACTTAACCTTTACAAGCTAAAGGATTCGATCAAGTTCATAACTGGGATCAACAAGTGGTATCAGAGCTTGTGGTTCTAGAAGCTGTGATCTACTCAAAGAAGAACCTGTTTAAACTCAATATAATTTAATCTTACTAAAGACATGGATTCAGACTCTGCACATATGGTTACTGCATCAAAGGTTCTAATGCTCAAGGCTAATGAGTATGAGATCTGGAGAATGAGAATTGAGCAGTACATTCAGATGATTGATTTCCAACTCTGGGATATCATTGAGAATGGAAACGAAAAACCAAAAACAACAAAATCTACAAAAGGTGTTGTTACAATTGTGCCTCTTACAACTGCTGAGGAAAAAGCTCAAAGAAGACTTGAAGTTAAAGCAAGAAGTATGTTGATGATGGCCATTCCTAATGAATATCAGTTGAAGTTCAACTCCATTAAAGATGCTAAGTCTCTAATGGAAGCTATTGAAAAGAGGTTTGGAGGTAATGCTGCTACTAAGAAGACAAAGAAAAATCTTTTGAAACAACAATATGAAAACTTTTCTACTCAAGGTTCTGAGATGCTGGATCAAACCTTTGATCGACTTCAAAAGCTTATAAGTCAATTAGAGATGTTGGGTGAGGTGATCTCTCAGGAAGATATGAATCAAAAGTTTTTGAGAAGCCTGTCCTTTGAATGGAGCACACATGTTATTGTGTGGAGAAACAAGGATGATTTAGACACAATGAGCTTGGATGATCTTTACAACAACCTCAAAGTTTATGAACCAGATGTCAAAGGGACTAGCTCAAGTACTAATACATAAAACATAGCTTTTGTGTCCTCCTCAAACAACTCTAGCAGTACCAATGAAGCAGTTACTACTACTCATGGGGTTACTACTGCTAGCACTCAGGTTAATGCTGCTAGTTCTACAAACATTGAGAACTTGAGTGATGCTGTTATCTATGCATTCCTGTCTAGTCAATCTAATAATTCTCAGATTGTAAATGAGGACTTAGAACAGATTCATCCAGATGATCTTGAAGAAATGGATCTGAAGCGGTAGATGGCTATGTTAACAATGAGGGCAAGGAGATTCTTGAAGAATACTGGAAGACAGCCCAAGGTCAATGGGAAAGACAACATGGGGTTTGATAAGTCCAAGGTTGAATGCTACAACTGTCACAGAAAGGGACACTTTGCTACGGAATGCAGGGCACCAAGGAGCCAAGACTACAAGAATGGAGAAAGTTCAAGGAAAACTTTGCCTGTGAAAGCAACTAATTCCACAGCTTTGGTATCTTGTGATGGTTTAGGTGGATATGATTGGAGTGACCAAGCTGCAGAAGGACCAAACTTTGCTCTTATGGCTTATTCATCTTCCTCTTCAAGCTCTGACTCTGAGGTATCTAGTGATTCTGGTTGTTCTTATAAATCTTGCTTAGATACTGTTGAGTCACTTAAAACTCAGAATAATCAACTGATAGAAGATTTAAGACAGTCTGAGTTATAATGAAGTTGTAAACAAGATAATAGAATGCCAACTTATGAGGAAAGGTAGTGGCATAGGATATAATCAAGTCTGCTAATCAGTCTGTAGGTGAGAGTAGTAATGCTAAGTCTAATGAGGAAAAGTCTACAGTTGATAGGAAGTATTCTGATGCACCAATTATTGAAGATTGGGAGTCAGATGATGAGGATAAGGTTGAGTTTACACCTAAGGTTGAAAGAAAAACAGTTAAACCTAGTGTTGAAAAGACAAATTTTGTTAAACATAAATCTCAAGAACAAAATGCTAGGAGAACTGTTGAGCAACCTAGGGTACATACTAACAGGCCTAGAAGGAACCAAAGGAATTGGAATGGCATGATGTCTCAAAGATTAGGTAGTCAGTTTGAGATGTTTAACAAGGCTTGTTATTTTTGTGGTAGTTTTGAACATTTGCAGGATGATTGTCATTACTATCAAAAACCTATGTGGAATTATGCTAAGAGGGTGAATCACCAAAGTTTTTCTAAAAATACACACCCCTTTGCTAAAAGAAACATAGTTCCAAGAGCAGTACAAATGAGGTCTGGTGTAGTATCAATTAATACTGTCAAGCAAAATGTTTCAAAACCAGCAATATTGATTAATACTGCTAGATCAGTTAGTATTGCTACTACAAAAAGAACAGTGAATGGTGCTAATTCAATGACCAATTTTTCAAAAACAGCACATTCCACTGCAAAAAGGCCCATTCAAAAGAATACAGTTGTTAATACTGCTAAGGCAAAAACAGTAGTTAATACTGCTAAGCCAAAAGCAATGATTGATACTATTTGGGGTGATTATTTTTATGCTGTTAAGGCCTCAGCATGTTAGGTTTGGAAACCAAAAATAAAAGTTTTAGACCATGTTTCCAAACATGACAGTGCATCAATTGTCCTAAAGAAATTTGATTATATTGATGCACAAGGCAGATCCAAGTCAGTAATGGCTTGGATCCCCAAAAGAAACTGATTTTCTTACTTTATGTGCAGGGCAATCCACAGGTGGAGTTACAAGATCAAGGAGTTATTAACAGTGGATGCTCAAGGCACATGACAGGAAACATGTCCTATCTTACAGATTTTGAGCCAATTGATGGAGGATATGTTGCCTTTGGAGGTAACTCTAAAGGAGGGAAAGTCACAGGCAAAGGTACAATAAAAACTGGTAAATTAGATTTTGAGAATGTGTACTTTGTCAAGGAGCTAAAATTTAATCTCTTTAGTGTCTCACAAATGTGTGACAAAAAGAACAGTGTTCTTTTTACTGAAACTGAATGTTTTGTCTTGTCTCCTGACTTTAAGTTAACTGATGAAAGTCGTGTTTTGCTTAAGGTTCCTAGAAAAGATAATATATGTTGATGCAAATAATGTTCTAAAAATGTTATTTATATCTTTCGATTACTTCACGTTTTGAGGATGACAAAATGTGAAATGACGATACGTTAAAATTAACGTAAACAAGTCTTTAATCGAAAGATCCCATTTCTACGAAAATCACTCTTGAACAATGTTACAACTTGAACTAGTGATCAAAGAAGTGAATTTATGTTTTGAAAATTCACATTTTAAATGGGACAAAACATTTTTTTCAAAAATACACATGACAAATTATGTTTGAAATATTAAGAAATGTTTTAATGGAAAAATAAGTTTGAAAATCACAACAGCTATTTTTCCCCCCAAAATTAGCTCCAACCTTCCCCAAATAAGTTTTCACCAGAAAAGACAAAATTTGGAGCGTCCTAGTCTAGGACGGCTCCACGGTTCCGTTAAATTTAACGGAGCCGTGGGGTATTTAACGGAGCCGTCCGTACAAAATTTTCTGTAACGTTCAGATTTTCTTTGCCTATAAATACCCACCCCTTTCACAGTTTTTAGGCATCCTTACACACACAAAACTTTCTGAGTTGAATACTCTCTTCACACTTTCTTTCTTAGATCAATTAGGTTAGTTTTTCTTTTGTTCAAGAGTGATCCAATCATCCTTCAAGTGATCCTCTTCATTCCTCTTCATTAGCAAGAGAAGAACACAAGTGTCCATGTTGATACAAGGTGTTATTATCCCTCTTCATTAGCAAGATAAGAACACAAGTGTCCAAGTTGATACAAGGTGTTATTATTCCTCTTCATTAGCAAGAGAAGAACTCAAGGTATTCAAGAAGATACAAGAGTTGTAGTTGTTAGGTTTTGTAACACTTGTTACATCCTTTTTGTATCTTACCATACATCAAGATTATCTTTCTTTTGTGAGAGTGTGAGTGAAGATCATTGTGATCTTAAGAGATAGTGAAGATCTCTTGAAGCCATTGGGCTTGTGTGTGAGTAGTCAAAGGATCTAGAGTAGTTAGATTGAGTAGAGTGAAGTGAGAGTTGATCTTTGTGATCGTGTTGAGATCGTGCTGATCTCTTGTAGCCATTAGGGCTTGTGTGATTGGTCACGTGGACCTTGGTAGATTGGTGCTAGCTAAGATTAGCACTCGACATTTAGCTTAGTGTCGGTAATAGGATAAGCGACGTGTACGGTTTTCTCCGCCTGAAGGGAGGTTGTTGACATAGTGCTTGAAACTCTCGAGTGTGGTACTCGGGGAGTGGAGTAGGGCGAAGAAGAGCTTCGTAGCCGAACCACTATAAATCCCTTGTCTCGGTTTGATCTTTCCAACTCTACTCTTTACTTTCATTAGTTTAGATTAGTTAGTTTAGTGTATAGTTCATATTGGTGTTGATTGATTACACATAGAGTTCGAATCAAAGTTTCCAATAGCTAACTTTTAAAACAAGATTTTTAAAAGAATTTTAAACCGGTAAACTATTCAACCCCCCTTCTAGTTTCCCACAATTGGTATCAGAAGCCACGTCAGTCAAGATTTTAAAGTATATTGTATTTTAAAACTTGAATCGATCAATGGATTCCGACAAATATCTAGAAGGGCAATCTATGCAAAGACCACCACTTTTCGAAACCGATTGTTTTATATATTGGAAAACAAGATTCGAAACGTATGTGAAATCAAAAGACATTGATCTTTGGCATGTTATTACCGAGGGTGACTTTCAACCTATTCAAATGAATCCGGAAACTAAAAAGGATGAAATAGTTTCTTATGATAAACAAAGTGATGAACTTAAAAGGAAATTAGCCAAAAATAATGAGGCTAAAATGATGATTTATAATGCTTTGCCTAAAATGGAATTCGAAAGAATTTTTATGTGTAATACGGCAAAAGATATTTGGAAAACTTTGTTAGTCACTCACCAAGGTAATAACCAAGTCAAAGAGAACAAGATAGATCTTCTTGTTCAACAATATGAACAATTTTCCATTACGGAAGATGAATCTATAGATAATGCTTTTGCTAGATTCAATACTGTTATTACTAGTCTTAAAGCTCTTGATGAAGGTTACTCTAGCAAGAATTATGTTAGGAAGTTCCTTAGGGCTCTACATCCTAAATGGAGAGCAAAGGTTACCGCCATTGAAGTGTCAAAGGACTTGGCGATGTTGTCACTCGATGAACTTATAGGAAACTTGAAAGTTCACGAGATGATAATTAAGAAAGACTTCGATATAGTTAAAGGCAAAAGCGAGAGAGTTAGATCTCTAGCATTGAAAGCCAAGAAGGAGTCTAGTGATGAGGAATGTTCGAGTTCCGATACTGAAGATGAGGAATATGCATTAGCAGTTAGGGACTTTAAAAAGTTATTTAGGAGAAGAGGTAGGTTCGTTAGGCAACCTCGTGATGAGAAGAAGACATCACAAAAGAACCATGCTGAAAAGAAAGGGACGAGTGATAGGAAATGCTTTAGATGCGGAGATCCTAATCACCTCATAGGAGAGTGTCCCAAGCCACCGAAAGTCAACAACCAACGAGCTCTCATAGGAGGCTCCTGGAGTGATAGCGGTGATGATGAAGAAAAGAAGCCCAAGGACGAAACAAGTCTAATGGCTAATGCTTCTAATGAGATATGCTTGGGAATGACTTGGAGCCTGACGAATGGGTCAAGGATAGTGGATGCACTAACCACATGACGGGCAACCGAAGTTTATTCTCATCATACAAGGCATACAACGGAGGTAATGTCACTTTCAGTAGCAAACTTAAGGGCAACATTATAGGCAAAGGTACGATTACTCAAGACTCTCTTATTATTAGAAATGTTGAGCACGTAGATAACTTAGGTTTTAACTTACTTAGCATTAGTCAAATGGTAGATAATAAGTGTAGAGTCATATTCTCTGAAGAGGGTAGTGAAATTATTAAGAATGGGAAAACCATAGGCAAAGGAGTTAGGAAAAATGGCTTATTTGTCATGAAGATAGGAAATAAGCCTGAGGATAAGATTTTCCTAGCAACTATAGATGATAATACCACTCTATGGCATAGGAGACTAGGTCATGCCAATATGCGTCTTATACAATCATTGGCATCTAAGGAACTAGTTAGAAACTTACCTAAGATTAAGTTCGACACACACTTTTGTGACGCTTGTAAAGTTGGAAAACAAGCTCATTCTAGTCACAAAGCTAAGAATATGGTCTCGACCTCTAGATGCCTAGAACTACTTCACATGGACTTATTCGGTCCATCTGCCGTACGGAGCTACGGAGGAAATCTCTACACCTTAGTAATAGTTGATGACTACTCTAGGTATACTTGGACTAGATTTCTTAAGAATAAGACTCAAGCCTTTGAGGAATTTGAAATCTTTAGTAAGAAAGTCCAAAATCAACAAGGATATACAATAGTTTCTATTAGGACGGATCATGGTCGGGAATTTGATAATGAAGTGCAATTTGGAGCATATTGTGATGCTAATGGTATTACTCACAATTTCTCAGCTCCACGCACTCCTCAATCAAATGGGGTAGTTGAGCGGAAAAATCGTACTCTACAAGAAATGAGTAGAACGATGTTGAATGAACAATCAATTCCGCAAAAATTTTGGTGTAATGCGGTGGACACCTCAACTTACATTCTAAATAGGATTCTAATTAGACCTATCCTAGGAAAAACCCCATATGAAATCATTAAAGGAAGAAAACCTTCTCTTGATTACTTTAGAGTGTTTGGAAGCAAATGCTTCATACTAAACACTAAAGATTACCTCACCAAGTTTGATCCAAAGTCTTACGAAGGTGTATTCCTAGGTTACTCCCAAAATAGTAAAGCCTACGTTGTCCTAAATAGAGAAACCACGAAAGTCGAAGAATCACTCAACGTGACATTTGATGAAAGTCCTCCACAATCTAAGACATCACCATTGGTTGATGATGACTTAGATGAGGATGAAGCCATTAAGGTTAATGGCAAGAAAACCCTAGAAGATGACATTGAGGATGAAATAGTTGAAGTTGACGAAATTGTCAACATTAAGGAATCCAAAAACCATCCTATTGAAAATTTCATAGGTAACCTAAACCAAAGAACCCTTAGGTCACAAGCACAAAACAAAAGTAACTTCTTTTGTTTCATATCTACCGTAGAACCTAAGAATGTAGGTGAAGCAATTAAGGATGAAAGTTGGATAGTTGCCATGCAGGAGGAACTAAATCAATTCACCGCAAACCAAGTTTGGGATTTAGTACCTCTTCCTAGCAATCAAACCATCATAGGAGCTAAATGGGTGTTTAGAAACAAACTCGACGAAAATGGCATTGTAGTTAGGAATAAGGCAAGGTTGGTAGCACAAGGCTACAACCAACAAGAGGGAATAGATTATGATGAAACCTATGCCCCCGTAGCTAGATTAGAATCAATTAGAATACTCCTTGCCTATGCATGTGCCTTAGACTTTAAGCTATACCAAATGGACGTGAAGAGTGCGTTCCTTAATGGTTATATCAACGAGGAGGTGTATGTTGCGCAATCTCCGGGATTCGTTGATTTCGAATGTCCGAATCATGTTTATAAACTCAAGAAAGCACTCTATGGTCTTAAACAAGCTCCTAAAGCTTGGTATGATAGACTAAAAGCCTTCTTGATTGAACATGAATATACCATGGGAAAGGTTGATAACACACTCATCACAAAGAAAAGAAATTCACATCTCATCATTGTTCAAATATATGTCGACGACATTATATTCGGATCAACTTGTCAAGAGATGTGCGATGATTTCTCAAAAATCATGCACGATGAGTTTGAGATGAGCATGATGGGTGAATTAAATTTCTTCCTTGGTTTACAAATTAAACAAATGGAAGATGGCATCTTCTTTAATCAAGCTAAGTATAGTAAAGAGATGCTTAAGAAGTTTAGTTTAGAAGAGTCTAAGCCCATGAAAACTCCCATGTCCACGAAAATAAAACTCACGAAAGATGAAGAAGGTGAGTCCATGGATAGCACTAAGTATAGAGGTATGATAGGAAATTTACTATACCTCACGGCAAGTAGGCCCGACATCATGTTTAGTGTCTGCCTTTGTGCTCGCTTCCAAGAGGATCCCAAAACCTCTCACCTAGAAGCGGTTGAGCGTATCTTCCGATACATTAAAGGCACTATACACTTGGGATTATTTTATCCCAAGGGGACCGGTGTAGAAACTGTTGTCTATGCCGAATCTGATCATGCGGGAGATTATGTGGATCGAAAAAGTACGAGTGGTGTTTGTACCTTCATGGGTTGTTGTATAACTTCTTGGTTCTCCAAGAAACAAACGGCTCTTGCTATCTCCACGACCGAAGCCGAGTACGTAAGCGCCGGAAAGGCATGTCAACAAGCACTATGGATGAAACAAGCCCTTATAGACTATGACATCCATCTAGATGACGTTCCCATTATGTGTGATAATAAAGGTGCTATTGACTTGAGCAAGAACCCCGTTCAACACTCCCGTACTAAACATATCGAAATTCGCCACCACTTCCTTCGTGATAATGTTCAGAAAGGAAACATTTCCATTGAGAAAGTTCCTTCCCAGGACAATATCGCAGACATCCTAACCAAACCTCTCAAACGAGAATCCTTTAACTATCTCCGTCTAGGTCTAGGAATGATGGAACATATTCCATAAGTCTCATGACTCTTGAAGTCATCTCGTGAGTCTCGTGTAGTTTAGTTTAGGTCTCCATAGTCAAAAGAATTTGTTAGGTACAAATCCTTTCCTCGTGACAATAGGTCTCACTAAAACAGCGAGACTTGTTCGTCAAAAATCAAAATGGGACAGAAAACAGTCCCAGCAGATCACGGCTCCACTAAATGTGGCACGGCATCGTTAAATTTAACGGTACCGTGGAACCGTGCATCTGGAACATTCCTTATTTCAGTTCCCCTTTTCCACACTACTCATTCCAAACCCTCATAACCTCAGCAACTGCTGTCATAACTTAACCTCACACCCAACACTTAATTACACCCCTTCAAGATCATATTCAAGACATTGAGTTTCAAGATCCTCAAGCATTCTCACCCTTTTTCAACAAAAATTGTAAGTCATCTTACTCCAATTTTTTAATTTTGGGTCTAGGGTTTATGCATTGATGAAAATTGAATTGGGGTTTTTCAATTTTTTCTAGGAAACTTTCAATTAGAAGTCATCAACACCAAAACATTTCAAAATCTTTGGTACCTAAAACATTGAGGTTACCAAAACACCCCAATTCCATCATTTTCAAAATCTCACGAAGCTAGGACCATGAAATTGTTCTTTTCATGCATTGTTGATGCAAACTAAAAACATCTTTTCATGCATACATGATCTCACGAATATTGATCGAATTACAGAATCAATATGTATTTTTCGACATATTTGTTTGAGCAAAAGTAAAATTAGGAGTGTTAGGGTCATCTCATTATTTTCTTTTGAGTCGAGATTACCGCACCTCCACATAGTTTGCATATAGGCACACACACTAGGCATGTGCATAATGCAACTATTCTTCACTCTAATTTTTCCTTAATTTTTTTTAGGAAACAAAAATGTCTCATGAATATGATTTTGATCATCTCCTAACCGATACCTACACACCCGAAATTTCACAAGAACCCACAACTCCCGGTAACCACATTCGTGCCTATGTCAATCTTGAAACCCGTCGGTTTCATGAAGGTCGTGTCGTTGATCCATCCCTTGTTTACCATTGGGACATCAACACTTCTTTTAGAGCTATAGGATTCGATTGCTTACTCCACATAAACGAGCACATTTGTCCTCGCTTTATGTTGGAATTCTTTCGACAAGTTGAACTCGTACGTAACGAGGATCAATCCTTGTCACTTTGGTTTTGGGTCCAAAACTTCAAATTCGTCCTAACTCTTGAGCAATTTGCTCAGATCCTTCGAATACCCAATCATGGGCAATGTGCCTATACTGAAGATTGGTGTCTTGAGTCTCTCTTTCACTATCGTGAGGAGAATAGTCTGTACTGTTCATACATACCCTCTCCAACCGAACTAACCAAACTCATCCGTACTTATAAGTACCTCTCTTACCCTAATCCAACGAAAATTCGTTTGGAAGAGGTTCGTCATGAACTACTTTCTTGGGCAGTCATCCTGCGAGAAAATGTTCTAAGTCTCATAGGAAATCGTGAGCAACTCTCGACGTGTTGTGCTCATATGATTTACTGTCTCCTAACCCAACAACCATACAATCTCGCTTACTTCTTCGCTGAGCGAATTGTCCATCTCAAGGGTAACAAGAATAAATTGATACCCTATGGGATGTTCCTAACCCGTCTCTATCACCATTTCATGAACCTACACCCTTACCTTAACGGTCCTCAATACTTCCTTGTCAAACCCATCATGCAACCCATAAACGAGTCACATGTCTCATCAATCCTCATTTCCGAATCCTCCACCCATTATGCACCCTTTGATGATCCAAATCATGATAATGAGACACATGCTTAAGACAAGAGTATGCCAAGAATGGGGGAATGCTCAAGTCATAAGTGTTGAAGAAATTTATGTTTCTTATTAGGATTTATCTATGAATGAATGCTAATTGATTTATTGCATGCTTAACTATCTCCTTGTTTAATCAATCTATGTGATGTTTGGATGATAGCTAATTTTGTCCCCTCTTATTGCATGCTTATAACTATCCTAGGAAACTACATGATAGTCTTTATGTGCTAGTTGTAGCTTAAATGGGATACTTTAGGAAAACAAATACCTAGTGAGTTGAGGCACTATCATTTCCAGGAATTAGTTCCCCTAGAAAACATCCCCTAGCTGCCCAGAATTAGCCTGCACAGAAATCTTCTTGCAAACAAGTTGCACGATACCATTAAATATGGACGGTACCGTTAAATTTAACGGTACCGTGGGTCATTTAAAGGAACCGTACCCTTGTTTGACGGATCTTTACTGTTCCTACCAAAAACCCTACACCCCTAACCTCAAACCTGCAAATTTTTGCAAACCTAACACACCCTAGGATTCCCTTACTACACCATAGGACACTCCCATCACCTTTAATTCAAATTTCACCCATCTTGCCTATTTAAGGCCTCACCCTTGCAAGCTTATCTTGCACTTCACCTTTAACCTCCCATCACACAAACACCATGTCCTCCACACATGGTTCAACCTCTCACATCTCCAAGAAACCTAGGATAACCGTGAAACCACCCTCAAAACCACTCTTTGTGGATCTCACAAAAGATGATGAAGCTATGACACCACCTTCCCAAGACACTCCATACTCACCATCACCACCTTATGCACCCTCTAAAACATCATCTACCTACACAACATCTTCATCATCCTTCTACACTACATCATCAATGGAGTACACACCATCCCCCTTAACTCCATTGGACAATGCCATGCCAATTTCACCTCCAACAAACCTACCACAATCACCACCTCCTATCATGGCACAACCCAATCAACCACATCCCTTTGATTTACATAGTGCTACTTGCCTATGTTGTCTCCATAACCGTAATCTCATCTACTTCTTAAGGGACGAGATTCATTTCATGTTCTACTTTATAGAACATCTCTTGACACCACCACTACCCCAAATGGGGCCCCAATCTCCACCACCTCCCAACCCACAATAGGTCTTTAGGAACCCTCTTGGAAATGAAACATGCCTCTAGTCATTAGGGATTTATGCTTATCATTGTCTCTTTTATGTTTCCATGAAGTCATATCCATGTGTGACATTTATTTTCTTTTAATGAATGAATGGGTTCTTATGAGGGTTGTTCCTTATCATTTTTAGTTCTTCGCTACTTTTCTTCTTGTGTTGTTGGATATTTGTCATAATGTGCTACTTGTTACATATTATATATGTATCTTCTAACTTTGTTTTGTAGCAAGAACCATTGCTCGATTCCTTTGTGTTCTCCAAATGAGGGGGAGTATACATCAAAGGGGAGCCTTTTTCACCTTTTTGATTAGACAAAAAGGGGGAGAAATGGGAGTAAACTCATTAAAAACTTGTTAAAACTAATTTTAACCTAACATGAGTTTATATTTTGTCATCATCAAAAAGGGGGAGATTGTTGATGCAAATAATGTTCTAAAAAACGTTATTTATATCTTTCGATTACTTCACGTTTTGAGGATGACAAAATGTGAAATCACGATACGTTAAAATTAACGTAAACAAGTCTTTAATCGGAAGATCCCGTTTCTACGAAAATCACTCTTGAACAATGTTACAACTTGAACTAGTGATCAAAGAAGTGAATTTATGTTTTGAAAATTCACATTTTAAATGGGACAAAACATTTTTTCAAAAATACACATGACAAATTATTTTTGAAATATTAAGAAATGTTTTAATGGAAAAATAAGTTTGAAAATCACAACAGCTATTTTTCCCCCCAAAATCAGCTCCAACCTTCCCCAAATAAGTTTTCACCAGAAAAGACAAAATTTGGAGCGTCCTAGTCTAGGACGGCTCCACGGTTCCGTTAAATTTAATGGAGCCGTCCGTACAAAATTTTCTGTAACGTTCAGATTTTCTTTGCCTATAAATACCCACCCCTTTCACAGTTTTTAGGCATCCTTACACACACAAAACTTTCTGAGTTGAATACTCTCTTCACACTTTCTTTCTTAGATCATTTAGGTTAGTTTTTCTTTTGTTCAAGAGTGATCCAATCATCCTTCAAGTGATCCTCTTCATTCCTCTTCACTAGCAAGAGAAGAACACAAGTATCCAAGTTGATACAAGGTGTTATCATCCCTCTTCATTAGCAAGAGAAGAACACAAGTGTCCAAGTTGATACAAGGTGTTATTATTCCTCTTCATTAGCAAGAGAAGAACTCAAGGTATTCAAGAAGATACAAGAGTTGTAGTTGTTAGGTTTTGTAACACTTGTTACATCCTTGTTGTATCATACCATACATCAAGATTATCTTTCTTTTGTGAGAGTGTGAGTGAAGATCATTGTGATCTTAAGAGATAGTGAAGATCTCTTGAAGCCATTGGGCTTGTGTGTGAGTAGTCAAAGGATCTAGAGTAGTTAGATTGAGTAGAGTGAAGTGAGAGTTGATCTTTGTGATCGTGTTGAGATCGTGGTGATCTCTTGTAGCCATTAGGGCTTGTGTGATTGGTCACGTGGACCTTGGTAGATTGGTGCTAGCTAAGATTAGCACTCGACATTTAGATTAGTGTCGGTAATAGGATAAGCGACGTGTACGGTTTTCTCCGCCTGAAGGGAGGTTGTTGACATAGTGCTTGAAACTCTCGAGTGTGGTACTCGGGGAGTGGAGTAGGGCGAAGAAGAGCTTCGTAGCCGAACCACTATAAATCCCTTGTCTCGGTTTGATCTTTCCAACTCTACTCTTTACTTTCATTAGTTTAGATTAGTTAGTTTAGTGTGTAGTTCATATTGGTGTTGATTGATTACACATAGAGTTCGAATCAAAGTTTCCAATAGCCAACTTTTAAAACAAGATTTTTAAAAGAATTTTAAACCGGTAAACTATTCAACCCCCCTTCTAGTTTCCCACAATATATACAGTGTTGATTTAGAGAACATTATTCCCAAAGGAGGTTTGACTTGTCTCTTTGCAAAGGCCACATCTGATGAATCTAAGCTTTGGCATAGAAGGCTAGGTCACCTGAATTTTAAAATAATGAACAATTTGGTGAAGGGAAATCTTGTTAGAGGTTCACCTTCTAAGGTTTTTGAAAATGATGAAACATGTGTTGCTTGTCAGAAGGGAAAGCAACACAGAGCCTCATGTAAGACTAAAACAGTGAACTCTGTAAGTCAGCCTTTACATATGTTGCACATGGATTTATTTGGACAAACATTTGTGAAAAGTTTAATGAAAAAGATGTATTGCCTAGTTGTCACAGATGATTATAGTAGGTTTACTTGGTTTTTCTTTTTAGCTACCAAAGATGAAACTAGTGGAATCCTTAAGTCTTTAATAACCAGGATAGAAAACCTAGTTAATCATAAGGTTAAGGTGATAAGATATGACAATGGAACTGAATTCAAGAATAGGGACATGAATCAGTTTTGGGAGGTAAAGGGTATTATGAGACAGTATAGTGTAGCTAGGACTCCTCAATAAAATGGTGTTGCAGAGAGGAGAAATAGGACACTAACTGAGGCTGCTAGAACAATGTTAGCTGATTCTAAGTTACCTACTACTTTTTGGGCTGAAGCAGTTAATACTGCTTGCTATGTGCAAAATAGAAGTTTAGTAGTTAAGCCTCATAACAAGACCCCTTATGAACTTTTACATGGTAGAGCACCAATGTTAAGTTTTCCAAGACCATTTAGGTGTCCTGTTACTATCCTTAATACCATAGATCACTTAGGCAAGTTTGATGGAAAGGCTGATGAAGGATTATTTGTTGGATACTCACTGAATAGTAAAGCTTTTAGAGTGTTCAATAGTAGAACCAGGTTGGTGGAAGAGAACTTACATGTTAGGTTTAGTGAGAGTACGTAGGGAGTGGACCAAACTGGCTGTTTGATATTGATGCCCTAACCAAAACAATGAATTATGCGCCAGTTGTTGCAGGTACACAGTCTAATGATTTTGCAGGTACAAACACAAGTGAAAATACAGGTCAAGCTAAAAAGGAGACAGGACCTGGAAAAGATTATGTCTTGTTACCTGTATGGACTGTTGATCCACTTATCTCAACCCAAGTTCCAAAGAGTTCACAAGAATATGATCAAGATGAAGATCCAAATGATGATAAAGAAGATGGTGTTAAGTCTTCAAGTGATGATGAAAAGCAAGATGATGAAGCTCCAACTGAATATGATGATCAAGTGAAGGATGATAAAGTTAGCAGTTCTAATGAGGTTAATGTTGCTAGTGATAGTAACAGGACTAACAGCACTAACAAAGATAAAACTGTTAATACTGCTAACAAGGAAGGCATTGTTGATAATGAGGATGAATATCTATTTGATCCAAACATGCCTCCTTTCGCAAATACTAATGATGAACAAGTTGGTGCAGAGGCTGACATAAACAACATGGATGAAATTATCCCTGTCAGTCCTATTTCAACTACTATAATTCACAAATATCATCCTCAAGAACAAATCATTGGTGATGTGAAGTCTGCTGTTCAAACAAGAAGAATGACAAAGGATTTGAAGGACCAAGGTTTCTTTGCCAGATCTCTTAAACAAAGAAATAGTCACAAAGACCTTCAAAATTGTTTGTTTGCTTGTTTTTTATCACAAGTAGAACACAAGAAGACAATTCAAGCACTGAATGATCCAAGCTTGGTAGAAGCTATGCAGGAAGAGCTTTTGCAATTTAAGCTACAAGAAGTTTGGACTTTGGTGGATTTGCCTAATGGACAAAAGGTCAATTGGTACTAAATGGGTTTTCAGATGTAAGAAAGATGAAAGAGGTATTGTTGTAAGGAATAAAGCAAGATTAGTTTCTCAGGGATACACACAAGAAGAAGGGATTGATTATGATGAAGTTTTTGCTCCTGTTGCAAGAATTGAAGCTATAAGAATGTTTCTAGCTTATGCTTCATATAAAGACTTTGTGGTGTATCAGATGGATGTGAAGAGTGCTTTTCTTTATGGGACAATTAAAGAAGAAGTATATGTTTGTCAACCACCAGGGTTTGAAGATCCTAACTTTCCTGACAAAGTCTACAAGGTGGAAAAAGCACTTTATGGTTTACATCAAGCTCCTAGAGCTTGGTATAAAACATTGTCAACATACCTGTTGGACAATGGATTTCACAGAGGCAAGATTGACAAAACTTTGTTTATTAGAAGATACAAAGATGATATCCTGCTAGTCCAAGTTTATATGGATGATATTATTTTTGTTTCAACAAAGAAGGAATTATGCATTGAGTTTGAAAAATTGATGTATGAAAGGTTTCAGATGAGTTCTATGGGAGAACTTACTTTCTTTTTGGGATTGCAAGTGAAGCAGAAGGAAGATGGCATATTTATCAGCCAAGATAAGTATGTGGCTGAGATCTTAAAGAAGTTTGGGTATACAGATTTCAAGGCATCAAGCACACCCATGGTCACTGACAAGCCTTTGCTCAAGGATGAAGATGGTGAAGAAATTGATGTTCATTTGTATAGATCAATGATTGGTTCATTGATGTCCCTTACTTTTTCAAGACCTGACATCGTGTTTGTAGTGTGTGCTTGTGCTAGATACCAAGTCAGTCCTAAAGTTTCACATCTTCATGCTGTGAAAAGAATTTTTAGGTACTTAAAGGGTCAACCTAAATTGGGCCTTTGGTATCCAAAAGATTCACCTTTTGATTTGGTAGCATACACTGATAGTGATTATGCTGGAGCGAGCTTGGATAGGAAATCTACAACAGGTGGATGTCAATTTCTTGGGTGTAGATTGATCTCATGGCAGTGCAAGAAACAGACTGTGGTTGCAAACTCCACAACAGAAGCTGAATATGTGGCTGCTTCAAGTTGCTGTGGACAAGTGCTCTGGATTCAGAATCAATTGCTGGATTATGGGTACAATTTTATGCATACCAAAATATTTATTAATAATAACAGTACTATGTGTATAATTAGAAATCATGTTTATCACTCAACAACAAAACATATAGAGATAAGACACCATTTTATAAGAGATTGAAATGAAAAGAAGTTAATTCAAATGGTTAAAATCCATACTGACAATAATGTTGCAGATTTGCTCACAAAAGCTTTTGATGTGGGTAGATTTCAATTTTTAATTGCCAGTGTTGGAATGTTAAATCTTTAAAATCTCTTATCTCTTTGTGTTTTTGTAAAGTTTTGTATGGATTAGTACTATTATTTAAGTCAATAAGAGTTTCTGCTGCTAAGTATAATTAGTGTTGCTAGTTATACTTAGAACTGCTGTGTTAATGTTGCCAGTTATACTTAAAACTACTAAGTGTAATTGATGATGTGATTATTGTGAACTGTGTTATGTTTTGTGTTTTGGTGTTTTTGGACTAATCTTTTGCAGGATAAGCAAAAAGAAGTAATGGAGTGCTGATTAATAAGCTGATTGGAGTGGAAACTGAGTTAATACTGCTAAGCATAAGTTAGTGCTGCTAAGCCTAACTTAATGCTGCTAGGTTTCTGCTGCTAAGTTTGAGAGTGCAGGGTACTATTTTATAACTTCAAACGATTAAGGGTTTATATCCTTCAATCATTCACAAAAGTAATTTTATCCGATTAAAACCTCTCTCAAACAAAACCCCAACTTGTTTTTATCATTTAATTGCAAAACCCAGCCAAACCCTGCACGATTTTTCAAAAATACACAATGTCGAATCTTTCTTTTGCCGACCAACACAATATGGTTGCATTTTTGCAAAAGCCCAAAGAAAGTGAAGGTTTTACTGAAATCATTGATTTTCTTAATGCTACTCATATTAAGTATGCATTAACAGTAAACCTTATTATATATATTTCCCAAATTAAACAGTTTTGGTCTACTGCTAAGATCAAAACTATTGATAGGGAAGAACATATGCATGCCCTTGTAGATGGGCAGGAAATTCTCATTACTGCGACATTTGTTAGGCAAGTTCTTAACCTAGCAGATGCTAACGGAATTGAAAATCTTCCTAATTCTATAATTTTTGAAAACCTTGCACTGATGGGGTATGTTAGGAAAAATGATTCTTTAAAAATTTTCAAATCCTACTTCTCCCCACAGTGGAAATTCTTAATCCACACTATCTTAAACTATCTTAGTCCAAAGACAAGTGGTTGGAATGAATTTAGCAGCAATATGGCTTCTGCTATAATCTGCTTGGCTAAAAATCAAAGATTCAATTTTTCAAAATTAATTTTTGATAGTGTGGTTAAGGGCTTGGATAGTTCATCAAACAAAATTTTCTTATATCCAAGGTTTATACAACTTCTTATGGACAAACAGTTTTCTACAAAGAAAACTCACAAAAAGATTTATGAGGCTCCCTTTCACACTAGAATGATTTTTGCAAACATGAAAAGGGAGGGTAAAGATTTTTCAGGCATAGTCACACCATTGTTTCAAACAATGTTGGAACTAAATCAAAATCAGGGTGATGGTTCAGTAATCCCAAGTGAAACCCATCACATACCCACAAATTTACCATCATCATCTCAACCCAAAAAGACCTATACCCGTAGGATCACACAGAAAAAGAGCACTCATCTACCTCAGGCTAGTGCTAGTATGGTTGCAGATGAGGCTGTGCATAAGGAGAGGGGTCACAGATTGGTGAGGGTCGCCACTACTGCTGCTAGCTTAGATGCAGAGCATGCCAGTGGTAACATAAGTAAGACCCAACCCAAGGCAACACTCAATGAGTCAAGTTCCTCTGGAACTAGCTCAGGTAGTGGTCCCAGCCAACCGGAAACAATGGGGGGTTCAGAAGCTCAAACTAGGTTTGAGACTAAATCAAACTTAACCTATGATTCACCACTCGGGAGAAGTAACACACTCCGAAGTGATGAGGGTATTCTGGAACTTAAAATCACTGAATTGACGAAATTATGTACCACTTTACAACAACAGGTCCTTATTTTACAAGAGACCACTTCCTCACAGCAATATGAGATCACTAGTTTGAGGAAGAGGGTCAAACAGCTGGAAAAGGGAAGAAGGGTAAAGACCTCTAAGCTCAAAAGGTTACATAAGGTGGGTACCACATTCAGGGTGGAATCATCTGCAAGTAAAGCAAGTTTGGGGGAGGATGCCTCCAAACAGGGGAGGAATGAAGGCAAAGCTGCAGGGGAGGATACTGAGATGGATTTGGGATTTGACACTGATAAGGGGTATGGTGCAGAAATTGAGGTTAATGTTGGTGACATGGAAGAGAATGAATATGTGGTTCATGATAAAGAATGGAATGTTGTTGCCATTGATGTTGGTCTAGATGTGGTTCACGATGTTAATACTGCTGAAGTGGTTATGGAAGAGCAAGTAGAGACAGTTAATGCTATTGGGTTGGTTGTTGAGAAGGTAGTTGAAGTAGCTAAGCTGATGCAAGAAACAGAACAAGTTAATGTTGCTGAAGTAGTTTTGTTAGGATCTCTGGGAAATAAGAGTTTCATTGTTGCTGCCGATAGTGTTAAGCTGTTCTTGCAGATAGCTTTTGGTTCCTGCTGAAAGCTCATTGCTGCCGACAGTGTTATCTTGTTCCTGCCGATAGTGTTGTTGCTGCGGATAGTATTATTTGTTATCCGTATATTTAGAATGTTTGTTAAGATTTATTTTTAGAAGAGATTGTTGTTTATCTCTTCACACGTTTTCTTGTAGAACGGGTTAGGGTTAGGTGATCTTGTTAGTATAAAAGATAAACCCGTCTATGAGTTTATGTACACCTTTAATGTTTTCAATATTCAATATCACAATTCCTAGTTCATAGTTTGATCCATAGAGGATCATTGTCGTTTAGAGTTTTCTTCTTTATTATACTTGCTGTTTAGTTTCCGCATAAACGCTTGTATAGCATACAGAGGTTCTTGTTTATACCAAGCTCAATCAAGCTCGAAGTACTCGATCCTACAAGTGGTATCAGAGCCTGGTGAGGATCTCTGATAAAGAAGGAAACATTGTTAAAACTTCTCTCTTGAACCTTGTCACAATGTCATTATCAGGAGATGGTTTTGAAATGTGCGCAAGGAAGATTAGGAACTTGTTCCACAATAAGTCCTATGAAGAAAAAGAAAATTTGGAAGAATATGCTCTGTTAGGATTCCCATCTCAGGTACAAAGATGTAACTCAGCATGTCAAGAATTGTACTCAACTCTTAATAATGAATATGATGACATGAAATCCAAGTATAATGAATACTTTATTAAGGTGCAAGCTTATGACAAAGTAGTTAAAACATTAGAAAATCAAAAAGCTTGGTACCAAAGTAATCAGTTAGCTTATGAAGAAAAGATAAGAGTTTTAGAAAGGAATTTGAAAAACACCACTAATGATCTTAAATATTTCGAGTCTCAAAAAGCTAAGGTGGTGTTAGAAAACCAGGAATTGCAGTCTCAGCTTGACAATACCTTGGCTAGGTTTGATAAATGGAAAGATTCATCTAAAAACCTAAACAAGTTAGTTGATAGCTCTATGTCTACAAAAACTAAAAGAGGTTTAGGGTATGGTAATCTGATAGGAGAAAATCAATACTATGATCCTAATGAGTATAGTGTCTTTAACCCTGAACCTGTAGACTATCAAATACCTGTTAAATATGTGCCTGAAGGAGGAATGAATGTTGTTCCTCCACCTATCAGAGGAGTCTTTAAGCCTGTCCCTATTCATTCAGGCCTTGACCTTGACTCAGATGAGTCACACATGAACTATGGCAAAAATTCAAAAGACTTACCTAAACCTGATGACTTTGTCTCCTGTTCCTCAAGTGACAAGTCATCAGAAGCAGAGTCTAAAGACTTTGTTTCATGTGACTCAAGTGAAAAGTCAATCACACCCAAATACAAGAAGCCCTTTAGTTCAACTAATGATAAATCTACTTCTAAATCAGCCTTTACAGTCAACAGCTCAATTAATTCATTTGAAAACAAAAGTGTCTCTAGTTCCACTAGTGATAATGGTGTCTATATTAAGAAAAGTTGTTGTAAAAATAAGGCTGTTAGGAAGAAGACATGTTTTGTGTGTGGCAGTCAATATCATCTTATTAAAGATTGTGATTATCATGAGAAAAGAATGAAAGGTGGGCAACAACAAACCAGATCATTGTGGAAAAATGTTAAACAAATACCACCATATGTTCCACAAGCAGCAGGAATGAACTTTTATAGAGGTCCCGTTCCTGCTGATAGACCTGTTCCTGCTGGTACCTCTGTTTCTGCTGATATTCAGAGAACCATTTCTGCTGGTTCCTCTTCATATATTCAAAGGGATTTCAGACCTGCCTATAATAATCACATCTTTGGAGGGGGAATGGCTTATTCTCCATGGTATCCTTGGTAATTGTCTTGTTTGGTTTATCATGTTGTTGTAATTTTGTTTGCTGATTTATCTGGTTGCATTGGCCTAAGGGGAGGCTAATGCTTGTATGCTTGTAGTTTTATCTTGTTTTCTTTTGTTTATGTCTATGGTTTGTGTTTCTCTAATTTTGTTTTGCAGGTTTTTCAGTATCTTTTGTTAGATATCTTTGTTTTGCATTTTCTTAATGCTTGGACTTAAAGCTAAACACAGCAATTTTCATTCATTCATAAGGGAGATAAGTACATTCAGTTGCTGGTTACAAAAGATTTCAAGTTTCAAAAGCTACTAGTCAACAACATTCATATCATCATACCAATCTTCTAACATCAATCTACCTGAACTCTACCACCTATTCCATCTTCTCTTTACCCTTACCAAGATTGTCAGGCATGAACCTCTTTCCTCTCTGGCGACAGATCTCTTCATAAATATGGGGAACTGGAAGTGCCAATATCACTGGCAGTGGTTGTCTTGGTTCAGGGGGTGGCTTTGAAGAGCTTGAGGTAGTTGGCCTTTGATGAGTTCTTGAGCGTGTCCTTGCAGTTAGATGGCTTGGGTGTGGAATAGGGTTGCTTGATTGTGGAACTGAATGGCTTGATTGTGGAATAGACTTGCTTGATTGTGAAGCTGGATGGGCTGGCTTAGGAGTGGGTCTGGTGGGATTCTTCCTTTGTCTTGGATCTTGGCCTTCATGATGTCGATTTTCTCGACTTCGAGGGTTTGGTTTGTCTCGGGTAAAGCTTTCTTGATGTTTAGCCTTGCCTTTTGGTACTGGTACTTTATAGAAAGCTGCAGTTGTCCTTTCCATCTCTTCAGCTAGCAGAGCTTCAGTTTCCTTCATCTGTTTCCTGAGCTCATCTGTAATGGGAAAATTGGGAGGGAAAGTCTCCCATTCACCCTGAAAATAAACCAAAGACTTCAACTCTGATGAATCTTCATCATCAGAGCTAAAGTACTCAAATGAAGAAGGGGTAGATGGAAGAGGATCAGATGAATCCTCCTCAACCTTGGCCTTACCTTTGGTTTTAGAGGATGATGCTGTTTTGGGAAAGTAGTTGTTCCATCCTGAGTCACTCGAGGAGGAAGAATCTGATGAGATTTCGATGATTGGATGTTTGGATGAACTCATGTTTTTGCTTGATTTTGAAGATTTTTGGTTTAGTTATGTGATTTGAGGGTTATATAATGATATGGAGATTAGTGCAAATTTATTGGTGGTTGGTATTGAGAGTTAATTCGAGTCAGCTATTCTTAATGACTAAGTTCGGAAGGTTGACTTTGGTCAAACCACCTCATTCCTGCCGATTGGTCAAACCTCTTATTGCTGCCGATTGACCAAGTGTTATTGCCGATTGGTCAAACCTTCTTAATTTAATTGGTCAATGTTACGTGCAAAGAATTGCAGCAATTTAAAGTGATATTTTTGGCAACTAAACATATAATTGCACATCTCTCATCTCAATTTCTCAAAAACCTATCGAACCCTAATCTTCCCATTTCAAACCCTAAATCATTCCTTCAACACAATGACAACTCTTCGTTACAAGGATGATCATAACAAGGTTGCTTATTTGGAGTCTTCTTCAAGAAGTGTTGGTTATGATGAAGTTTTGGCATTTCTTCGTGGGTCATCTATTTGTTATGCCCTCACTTATTGTCCAGTGACGGTGTATGATTCATTGGTCAAACAGTTTTGGAGGACAGCTAAGGTAAGACACATCGTGGGAAGGGAAGTTGATATTGTTGCTACCATTGATAACCAAGAAATGATTATTACTGAGGAGTTGATTCGAGTTCAGCTTCAATTTCCTGAGGAGCGAGGGGAATATGATCTTTCAAGGCAAGATATTACTGATGGTATGGCAGCTATAGGGTATCCTGTTTCTGGAAGTTGCACTTTCTTGAAAAGTAAGTTGTCTCCTCAATGGAGGTTTCTGATTCATACTTTACTCCAGTGTCTTAGTGTTAAGACAGGTGGTTGGGATCAATGTCCAAGTCCTATTGCATCTGGTCTAGTTTGCTTATCTCAGGGTAGGATCTTTAATTGGGCAAAATATATCTTTGAGGGAATGATTGAGAATATCAGTAATGGTAAAAACAGCTTTTTGATGTACCCTAGATTTCTTCAAATCATCTTAGGTATTCAGACCATTAATACATCCCCTAAGATTATCAATAGGTTGACTGCCAAAATGTTTGCCCTGATGAAGATGAACTTTACTGGCCAACATTTGCCTTTGTTGCCCCCTATGTTGCACAACCTGATCCTGCTGATAACCCTGATCCTGCTAATAATGCCGGTATCCCACCATCACCTAATGCAGCTGATGAAGGGAATTCGGTTGCTGCTGATGCATCTGCATCTGTTGCTGCTGATGATCCATTACCACCATCACCCAGACCAGTGACACCTACACCTGAACCTAATGACCATGTTGAACCCAATGATCAGACCATCTCAGCTGATACACCTATTATCCAGCCAACTCCTTCTGTGGATTTACCTTCTTCTTCAAGGCTTTCGTCACCTAGTCCTACTAGGCAGCCATTTTAGTTATGACACCAATGCAGGGGAAGGATTTAATGTTTCTCCACCCAGAGTCAATGAAGCTCCTCATACCTCAAGTGCTCCTACTGGTGGAGCTGAGGATGCTGTTGATCTCACCTCTATGTCCCAGTTACTTGACAGATCTGTGAAGAAAATTGAGGCATTGGAGTCAGAACTCAATGAGACAAAAAGGAATTTTAGTGAGAAAGTGGAGAATTTGGAAAAGGAGCTCAGGGATTCTAATGAAGCTTTTAGTAGAACTATCCAAGAACTAAATGAAAGGATCAGCATATTGGAGGGTAGTCATGTGCAAAAGAAAAGAAGGGTTATTCTTTCTGAGTCTGAGGAAGATCAGGATGATATGATATTTGATGGGCTTAATGTCCTAGCTTCTGTTTCTCTTAATGGTGCAAATACTGAAGTACCTACAACTTCTGAGCACAACATCACTACTCAAGCTCAGGTCTGCACTGAAGCAAGGAGCACTGCTGCTGATGTCTCCATTGCTGCTGATGTCTCCATTGCTGCTGATGTCTCTGCTGTTGCTGCTGATGTTGGCAGTATCTCTTCTGAATCTGAGGTTCCTGTTGATACTACTGAGAGTCCACTCATTGCTGCTGAAAGCAACACTATTCCTTCTGCAGCTACCCATAATGATGATGAGGTAGCTAGACAGATTCATGCACAGGACATTGCTGCTGAACAAGCAAGATTAGCTCAGGTTGCTCAAGATGAAGAGCTTGCAAGGCAATTGTCTGTTGATGAGAAGAACATTGCTGAAATTATGAATAACCCAAGTTCAGATGATCCTTCTTCAGAAGTGTTTAGTGCACAAGTTGAATATTTATTGAATACTGACATGATTATTAGAGCTCATGGGTTTATGGTTCTTCAAATGTCAGAATTGGACTCAGATGAAAGGTCGGATCTGCTCAAGGCATTCATCTTAAAGAAACAAAGAGCATCCACTTGGAATGAATTGATGCACAGGATCAAGGAAAGACAAAGGTCAGGATTTAAGTTGCCAACAAATAAAGATAATATCAATTTTATGAAGGTATATCTGAAAAATGAAGCCAATTACAAGCTCAGTGACTTCAAAGGTTGGGCTGATGGTGCAGTTCAAAAGTTGTTTCTTGATACCTATGCAAGGATCAATTCTTCCATTCAGACAGATATTTCACAAAGCAGGAAAAGAGAGTCTTCATCTTTAGAATCTGATGTTGCAAAGAGAATGAAGTCTGGAGAAGGTTCTCAGGATGCTTCATTCATTGCTCCAAGTTCTAATGTTGATGCATCTGAGGTACCACAAGAAGGTCTTGTTACTGCTGATCTTCCTACTGCTAATGTTTCTGTCTCTGCTGAGCCATCTGTATCTGTTCCTATCTTTCAATATGGTCTAAGAACAAGGCAGAAGAGTCACTCTTTCCACTCTTCTTCTGTGGATATTCTTGAAGTGGATGATCATGATTTGATTAGGGTTGATTCTGAAAGTGATTCAGAGGGTGATTCCATTCAGTCTTGGGGTCATATTGCTCATTGGGAGCTTAGGTCTACTTCTGAAGGTGAAGTAAATGTTTGGTTTTCTCTTGATGGGACAGTCAAATTCTTTACATTTCTGAGGGAGATCTTGAATAAGGTTGAAAGAAAAGATTTGGAGCATCTTTATAAGATAGTGGATAATCATTATCAATCTCATACTCCTACTGGGATTGGTTTGCTGCTTTGGGGTGACTTACAGGTCTTGATGAATACATTGGATGGAGACAAGACTAAATTGGTGTGGGGAAATCAATCATCCTGGAGAGTCTTTTCTTGGAGATTATATCCATCTTCCAATGTTCATGTGGTAGAACTCATCTCTGGCAAGTTCTTGACTATGTTTGTGGATGTCATTTATCCTTTATCTGAGGGTGTGTTAAAAAGAATGCTAACACAGAAGGTCAGAGTACCCAAGCATACAATTGGAAATGATTTAACCACTGCTGAACAATTGGTTAAATTCATTAAGGCTCAACTTGAAGCTAAGGGATCATCAGCTTAAGGGGAGGATTGCACATTAAGGGGAGGATGAAGCTTAAGGGGAGGATGATTCTTGTTGTTGTTGTATATTTTCTATCTTTCTTTCTTTCTTTTGGTTTCTTTTCTTATTTTTCTTTCTTTTATTTTGGTGTGTTTCTTAGTTAAAAAAAAAAAAAAAAAAAAAAAAAAAAAAAAAAAAAAAAAAAAAAAAAAATCTTTGTATATTTTGTGTGCTAATAAAGTGGTTTTGAGCAACACCTTGCAGGTACAGTGTTGGTGTTTACACCTGCACAATAAATGGTGCTCAACTCACCATGTCTTGCAGACAAGAAAGAGTTGGCTCACCATGAGGGTACGGCTCTGGTGTGATTATCAAATCCGTTGATAGCTGTAATAGCTTGCTCAAAGCTATAGGGTATTTCAACTCACCCATGATTCAGTTCTGAGAGTTGAAAATGGTTCTCAATTCACCATGGATGTAACCCTTTATGGGATCCAAAGGATTGGCTAGTCCACAAAAGTATGGTTTGTGGTAAAGACACTTGGTATCCATATTTGGTATTCAATTCACCAAGGTTTGCTGTAACCTAAGAATTGACTAGTCCTGAGCAAACGGCTACAGGTAAAGACAAGTCAAATCCGTTTATAGTTGCTGATTTGCTAATAAATCATATGGTTATCAATGTACCATGGTCTAATACACCTAAACATTGGCTACTCCAGTAGTGATGGCTATTGGTAAAGAGACATCAAATCCATTAATTTTCAATGATTCACCTCTCACAGGAGTTAACACACCTGGATGTGATGAGAATAGTATGAAACTTAAGTGATTTGATGTACATATTGTCATTAGTAGCAGCCAAGTTCAAGTGCAAGTCATGGTGACCAGTATGCATGTTTTGAAGAAGATTTCTTTTTCCTGCTGAACAATTGAAGTTGCTGCTGGATGCTATAGAGGCTGGAATCTTGCAAGTTAAGGATTTTGCTGGTTACTACTTATTGCTGCTGCTAAGTCGCAGTCCTCAAGCCTGAGAAGTTCAAATCTCTATCACAGTGGAATCTTGCAGGTTAACCTAGTCAACCTCAAGATTAGGGGAGGATTGTTAGGATCTCTGGGAAATAAGAGTTTCATTGTTGCTGCCGATAGTGTTAAGCTGGTTCCTGCCGATAGCTTTTGGTTCCTGCTGAAAGCTCATTGCTGCCGACAGTGTTATCTTGTTCCTGCCGATAGTGTTGTTGCTGCGGATAGTATTATTTGTTATCCGTATATTTAGAATGTTTGTTAAGATTTATTTTTAGAAGAGATTGTTATT